>PQWD01000626.1:0-26795 GCA_019425675.1 Leucinodes orbonalis
CTTGTGTTTCATACATTTATATAATAAGGATTCCAATATGATAAATGTGACTATATCTGTGCCATACCTGCTAGCTCCTTTAGTTGTCGAATCCAAGTTATGAAACAATTACTGAAGTCGGTAATCGCATTGGTAACCAAAAATGCATATCGTTCTTTTTGCATGGTGTGTGTTCAGGGATAAAATCAATCTCATATTGATAAGAGAAGCTGAAGCTAAACATACTATTACTTTAATAAAACACACATGAATACGTCATCTACCAAGCTGATTAGTAATGTATTGTAGAATATTTTTATTTTTAATAATAAAACTCTTTTGTTTGTACCATTATCAGAAAACAGACCATTGTAGTTGAATTGTATTGTATCCAAACTAAAAAGAATACCTAAAGATGGAAGCGGCCAATCTTTCGTATACTTCGTATTAAGATTGATCACCTGTTGGACTAAACCACAGACAACTCAATTATCTATGGACAAAACTTTAACCCGCCTTTATACCGATGTTGAACTGTATTGAAATGATCTTAAATACATTAAGGCTGTATTGTACCTACGTGTTACATTATCACCATCGTGACGTCATCGTCATTACAGCCTGATATGCCTACGTGTTTTTTACTAATTACAAAAACCAAGTGATTATTATGGAACTATTTTTATAGGTTGTTATAGATACATTTTATTATTCTTCATCATCATCAGCTACGATGGGATATACGTTCCCACCGAGGGGCACGAGCCTACCCGTATAGGGTGATTAGGCCCTAGTCGTTCACGAGGATCCACGGGGTGGGTTGGACGACTCCACGCACAACCTTTGAATCTCTTTTTGCAGACGTGCTCAGATTTCCTCGCGATGTTTTCCTTCACCGTAAGAGCTTCGGATAACGTACAAATAATTTCGAAAATTCGAAATCGTGGCGGGATTTGAACCTGCGCCCTCCCAATCGGAAGGCAACAGTCCACACCAATGAGCCACCGACGATTATAATTCCTTATAGAAATGTTAATTTAAAAAATACTTACGTGTATTTAATTATCATGAGATATAAAACAATATTCTATAGCTACTCGCACAATAAAATGTGATTGCACCCAAATTACCGTCCGTAAATGCCAAATCGAATAGCTATTGTCGTCAATTCGTCTCCCACAGGGCACGCTACCGCATATCCCGTATTTATATTTCAGCACACCGTACGAGAGAGACAGAATTTTCAATGGAGATTTGGAACCCTCCTGAATATGGGGGCGAAGAACGATTACATGCAACCCCATTTTAAAGCTATGCCGGCAAATGAGCGGGTGTCGGGAACTAGGTCACAACTCTGGAGGGTTGGAATTGGGCCGAGCCCTGCTTGCGAGGGACGGAGGGCAACCTTTGTGCTGGCTTGACTTTGGTCGTGTTTACGCTGTTTTGAACATAGATAACGACGCTGAGATTAACGCTGCTGTGCGGGAGTGGAAATCCCATGAATAAAGCTAAGGTGTGCGCTGCTTTACATAATTAATTTTGCGAAAGAAAAACGTCATTTCTCGACGACCCATTTGGTGTTGCGGTTGCGGTCGACTGCACACCAAGGGATCCGGGTTCGATCCCCGGGCAGTACAAACATTTGTGTGCATGAACATGTCTGTTTGTAATGGTCTGGGTGTTTTCTATGTACCTATAATATGTATGTATTTAAAAAATAT
This sequence comes from Leucinodes orbonalis, assembly GCA_019425675.1. Lineage (NCBI taxonomy): Eukaryota > Metazoa > Arthropoda > Insecta > Lepidoptera > Crambidae > Leucinodes > Leucinodes orbonalis. The sequence continues at coordinate 1,701 of PQWD01000626.1, forward strand.
ATATAAGTATGTTTATCCGTTGTTTAGTAGCCATAATACAGGCTTTACGCTTAACTTGGGGCTAGATGCGCTGTGTAAATGTCAGTGGATTTCTGATTTATTATTATGATATTATATATTAAAATTTAATTAATTTAAATATCAAAAAGAATCCAATTAAAGAGATGTACCTAACTAAAATGTCGGTTTTGCTACGATTCTAATTTACTAATCAAACATTAGTACTAGCTATTGAAGCAGACTTCGGGCTTCAGTTTATCGATAAAGTGGTAATGGAATGAGGTAGCTATAACATTAAATCAAGTTTATAATGTATATGCTTAATAAGCATGTTATTTAGCACTTGCCTGATTAAATGGCACTGTTATTAACTATAGTCTAATTAAATAAGGGTTTAGTCTAGACTATAATAACGAAATGAAGCATTAAGAGCTATATATATATGATTCATACTTAAGTATGCAACAATAATCAAATAGGCATATCGATACGAATCTAATATTGCAGATACTTTAATTGACATAAGTATTATTAAAAGCTGAAAACATTAATTTGATGATGACAGACGACCTCATTCGATAAAATGCAATTTGTATGCAAAATGGTTACATCACAATCACGACAATAACACGATACACGATTTTAAAATTAAACAAACCGCAGTTGAGATTTATGTCCGTAGGAGGCCATTCCATTTTAATATGCACATACTACATTCTTTACGTTCAAAATATTCGATGCAGTATTCAAATCTTCTAATGAATATCAAACATCGATGTTGACTTTAATACGATGTCGGAACATTTAAAATATAAATGGTACAAAAGCTAATTTGCAAAACAAAATTGCTTGTGGTCACGACTCTTGTTTCCGTTGCCCTTATTTAAGCATTAAAATCTATATAAATGTAATATAGCTATTGATAATCGATTTAAGATTTACAAGTTGGTTGGTAGGCTGAATACTGAATCTTTTAACACTGTATCTGTCATGAATGAGCAGGTTTGTAACTGATTTTCAGGTGCTGATGGTTAGCGAACTGCCCATCCTGTTTACTACGTAACATAAAAACTTTAAAAAAAGCTAGAAAGGCTTTTATTCCATGAATTATTATATTCGTACAATCAGACATTTATTGATAAATAAATACCATAATGTTTCATGAAATTAAATGACCTTGGCCCTGGATGATTGTATTTGTTTATGTGTTTAAACCACGCGATTGATATAGTATACGTATCCTTATTTTTATTCAATTGTTTTTAACAAATTTTGGTTCTATTTTGTTGTTACTTGATTTAAATTATAATTTTTAATACGTTTTCTGCGAAGCGTTCATAAAAACTACATCGACTGACCGCTATAGATAGAAAATTACTAACGGACTCGAATTAACGGAGACCTTCACTGACGAGCCGACTATTATCACAATATCTTTAGTAAATACAAGCGTTCATGGTGTTGTAACTTACAAATTGGATGTTTTTGTTACGATCAATTACATCCGTCCTCTACCGTACGTAGTCCTCTTTTCTCAGGAATTTCTAAATAACTGTCTATGAGTTGGTTACTTCTATTTCACGTGTATATATTGTCAGAATTTTTATGGTTTTAAACATGGTGTAGGTCCTGAACCAACGGCTTTTACAGCCTTTCGAATTATGGGATGATCCTTTTTACAGAATCAAATGGTTTAGCTTGCTATGTCCTTCCAAGTCGCATCAACTGACATTCATTATATCTCTTCAAAGGATTCAACCCTCAACCTCCAGATCATGTTGTGATCTAATTAATCAACTCGACACAAGACCATGGAACCGTACCTGTAACTCTTAATTAATTTTATTTAAAAAAAATATCTAGACGCAGGATAACATAAATAATCGAGGTATATACGGGTAACGCTGCCAGTATTTTCGGAACTTTGCCGAAAGGACTTCTTTTAATTATATTTTTTAGTTTTTAATTTTTTTTTTTTTTTTAAGTGTTTAGGGTGTATATATTTTAGTTACCGAATAATAATGTTGTAAATAATGTCATTTTAAATCGAGGTATATTACACTTACATCTGATCTGCGGGGTTAGCGCCATCTCCTAAAGCGGTATTACATAATATGACTTCGCCTTTCTATAACAAAAATGCTGACGTATTATTAAATAACTAAATAATAATAACCATCGCTGACATTAACAAGCGCCATCTAGCCCCAAAGTTAAGCGGAAGCCTGTATATGGTACTAAACCACAGATTAACATATTCTAAATACATACGTATTATATACTCGCGTGCAAGTAAATCGACTCAAGCCTCAAGTGCGCATAAAAAGTGATATAACTAAAAAATGACTTATTTTACCTCTATATAATGTTTTACATAATTAAAGCCTAGTAATTAGGCTTTCAAATGGTAGCATAATATCAGTAATTTAAATAAACACTTGTACTTAGAATGCAACTGAACGCAACCTCCCGTAAACTGCTCTGCGCTCTATTCACAACTTGCGCGACACAACCCCCTATAAAACCCCCTGTAATCGTTTTTTTCTTATCAGTCGCTCATTAGACGTTGACCTGAACACATCTCTGCAAATTAAAGCCGTCATTTGAAGAAAATTATGGATACAACACCTGAAGAAGCCGCTCAAGTCGTTGCCCTGTTGCAAGAAGGGTTGAACCAGCGAGAAGTCGCTCGTCGTTTGAATATGAGTCAGTCCGCTGTCTCGAGAGTATACAGAAGGTTTCAAGAGACTGGTGCCTTCACTCGGAGGCCTAATACCAGCCGACGCCGGTGCACCTCGGAGCGTGACGACCGGTTTTTGGTCTCGACCTCTCTCCGAAATCGACACCTTACCGGCGTAGATGTGCAGCAGGAGCTACGTCAAGTTCGCGGGGTGACTGTCAGTCAGTGGACAGTTAGAAGAAGGTTGAAAGAAGCTAACCTTACTCCGAAAAGACCCGCTACAGGCCCGAAGTTGACCACAGCTCATCGTCAAGCACGCCTTCACTTTGCTCGAGAACATTTGGATTGGAGCATAGAGCAATGGCAGTCAGTCCTGTTCACAGATGAGACGAGGATGTGTCTCCATGGCAGCGACAGGAGAGGTCGGGTATACCGTCGTCCCGGTGAACGGTTTTCACAGTGCTGCTTTGTGGAAACCGTTGCATATGGTGGCGGATCTTGCATGATGTGGGCTGGAATTTCCTTAGAAGGCAAAACGGACCTTGTTTTCGTTCCTGGGGGAGGCCGGGGAGGAGGTCTGACCAGTGATCGTTACATTGAAAATGTTCTACTGGATCAAGTTGTCCCTTATCAAGGCTTTATTGGGGAAAATTTCATCTTGATGCATGACAATGCCCGATGTCACACTGCTCGGGCCACACGTGATTTCCTGAACGAAGTTGGAATTCACACTATGCATTGGCCAGCGCTCAGCCCCGATTTAAATCCCATTGAGCACATATGGGACGAGCTCAAAAGGAAAGTTAGAGCGAGGAATCCAGCTCCGACAAACATCAATGAGCTCAAGACTGCGTTGGTAGAAGAGTGGGGTCGAATACCACAATCATCCATTAAAAAGTTGATAAGGTCGATGAAGAATCGCATGAGAGCAGTGATCAGAGCTAGAGGAGGGAATACCAAATATTGACACGAATATTTTTTTATCTTACGCACATTTTGTTTCATTTAAACACAATAACCCCATACTGTGAAATTGTATGAATTTTCAACATTTTTTACATTATCATTAGCATTAACCTTTTTTACTAAACTACTGAATCGATTTTCATGCAACTTACACCATTTTAAAGCTCAATTACTAGGCTTTAATTATGTAAAACATTATATAGAGGTATAATAAGGCATTTTTTAGTTATATCACTTGTTATGCGTACTTGAGGCTTGAGTCGATTTACTTGCACGCGAGTGTACATAGAAAGCACCAGAACTTACAAACAGACATACATGTTCTGCACATAAATGTTTGTATTTCCCGGGGATCGAACTCGGAACCTTGGTGTTCAGTCGACGTCTCAACCGCAACACCAAATGGTCGTCATCATAGTACTACTGTTTTAAGAGACGGCGCTAACCCCCCAGTACCGGTTGTTTGCAAATATACGAAAGAAACTGATACATTCAATGCAATTCAATTTTAAGTTATTTTTTGTTACTAACCATAAATGGATCAATGTTATCTATAAAATAAAGAATTATTATTATTAATGCTAAATATACAGACGGAAACTTAAAGAGTACATCTTTACATTATGTTTGCCTTTACATTTATTATTAAGTTAAGATATTTTGTATAGCAAGAAATAATTCAAGGTATTTTAAAATTTGTATTACCAAGTATTTTAAGTCAAAAGTAAGTAACAGTATTTTGAATTTTCAATAAATGGTTTAATTCTTTATTTAAGGATTTGTAACATATGAATGATCCTTGTGTTATGAAGGATGACACTGTTTTAGATATTTCTATTAACATTTAAAAAGTACGAGTATGATGACATATTGGAGCGTTTATGTAATTAGTCTTTAAGAAATATTTAAAAAACATGGAAAATATTTAACTCAATTATAATAGTTAATTTGTTAAAGGGTTTCAAATTTAGAATTATTGTTGGTACTGTCGCGAACAACGTTATCTTTATAATAGTATGACGAAAAACGTATTTGACATTTCAGTTAAACAATCAACTCTTAAGAAAGACTTCATTATATTTTGTGGTATTTTTCGGGTTAGCAACCGGTTGTAGTCTCGACTGTCGTCGGTCCCATGTACTTCAAACCGTACAAAACAGTCGAGACCTCGATCGATCGGTCTTCATCTAGGGGCGAGTCTTTCATAGATTATCCGGCGTCTCCACAAATGCCTCATTGCCACCACTGCAAAATTAGCGGCCATTACGATTTCGAGTCACCTTTTTATTGTTATGTTGTTTCTTTTGTGTTTTCCGTATTGTGACCAAGGCGCGGAGTTGACCTTGAAAATTATTGTAAATAAAAATTATATTTCAAAGCCTTTGGATCACACATTTCAATTTTCAACACTGGTTAATTCATAATTTGGCACTGAAACTGTATTTGATTTCTTTTAAAATTTTACTAAGAATTTTATTAGTCTTTGAACTTGAAATTATTCTTGAGTGGTAAAATATACATATTTCAAATAAGTTTAATGCGAAATGAATTGCTTATAATTAAAATATTAATTATAAAGCATGTAATAATATTTAGTTTTGGACTCCCAAAAGAATCAGCTAAGCCTTTCAATTTCATGCCTGTTAATCTTACAGTAACTTGTATGTATCCAGTATAGAAGGCGAAAATTTACAAAGGATGTAATTCTCTCACTGTCATTTTTTGGGTCTTGAGACCTCTTATGCGACAACGATTGCGGCCCTGGAAAACAAAGCAACTGCAAAAACATGCCCACTGGTCTGCAATCATTAAAGCAGGTGTAAACCATAGATTGAGAATTGTAGGTATAAACCAAAACAATCTGCGTCGTTGGTATGATAAAATGAAACTTAAAATACCCGAACAAACATACATTGCAAGTTAAATAAAAGGTTGTAAAAAAATACAATGTCTTTCTGAAGGGAGGCTGTTTAAGATCGTTTGCGCGGATACATTGACATCAATTGTCACCTTTTTAAGACATTGCTAGATGTGCGTAAAAGGGTGAGAAAGGCATTATTAAAAATTAAAATCTGTAACGATGAATCTTATTCTTGGCGCACGTCCGACCGACAGTACACATTTACTAATAATCAGGTAGGCTGTCTTCCTTGTTGCTAACGTGTATTGTGAAAAACAATATACCACTTGTTGGTAAAAAATTAAACAAATGACAGTACAATTAGGTAAATAACGTAAAATGACGCAACCGAGTGGCCATGATAAACACAAAGAACGGAAGCGTGCGCGAGTGTGCGCCGTGCGTTGACCGCTAGGAATGCGCACGCGCCCCACAGCTGTTCCCAGTTCCGCTAAGCAAACCAACCAAATCAAGGGAACACATACGCTTAAAAAATATTTCAAAAATTCATAAGTAGGCCGTTGCCATCCTAAAAAAGGAGAGGGAAAAGGGGGATTTAGGCCTCCAGTTACCACAGTTCACATTTATATCCGGTTATACTTTCAAAGTTAAAAGTACAAATAGAAATACAAAGTACTGAAGATATCATTATGTTGCCGTTTCGATTTCACGGTCACGAGTCTTTCCCAAAACATTATTGGTCTTTATGACAGAAATAATAATAATGATTAATGTAATCGCAAGTGAACCCAATAAAATGAATTACTAATAAACAATTATTGACATAGATTTAAGGTATTTATATTTATTTAAACTAACCTTATGTCTTTTAGTGCAAATAAATGATTAATATGACCCAAAACATTGGTGATATTTTTTCTGATCATAACTATCAAGGCGAAATTTTTTAAGTTTATATGTATCACTTCTTCACTTCTGGCGATTTTTATTAGTATCGAGTAAAGAGTTAGCAGACACCTTGGATGCTCACATAGCCTACGTTTTACTGCATGTACATTCCTTACCGTACCAAAGTTAACACCGCGGAGTACACCAGTTTTATAATATTGTACTTATACGAAGATTTAATATAAAGATAAACATCAATTTTTACTTTTCAATTTTCATCAGTTGTTCATTACATTGGTACTGTTTCATTTCTTGTTGCCTTTTGTTAATTCCAGACACCGTAACTGTAGTATGTGACAGTAGTAGGTTGGATCTATAAGCGTTACATCGCGCTATAAGGAAGCTACCCCAGAAGGGCTTACGGGCCCTGGAATAGCATAGGGTTGCCAGATTGAAACTTATAAAATTCGGGACAGTTCTAGGACTATGGAGTCGCGTCATGGTACAGCATAATGTATCTATTTTACAAATATATATTTGATGTTTTAAACGTTATTACTCTAAGTTGAACGCTGATATTCAAGTTATTTATTTGTCACGTTATTCATTATTATCACTGAACTCTCTTTGTGATACATTATTACATGTAAGTATTGTAAATAACAATACTTAACTGTGGTGCTAAAGTCTGATGCTATTAGTTCAAATTTTCTTTTCTGTCTCATGTCCCACAGGAGACGGGGCTTTCTTAAGGTGACTTTATGAGCAACGTCGGAAGCGAGTACACTTATAAATGGAATCAGGCTCTACTACCTTACCCTGTTGGAGGGGAAGCCCGGTAAACCGTAAAGATTCGCCGAAGCTATAAACTTATTTAAAAGCGTAAAATAGATTTGTCGTAAGATGCATTCATTCCATTTTATGAAACAAACCAAAGGTTGCCAAATGTACTGCATTAAATACCATAGAATATAGTAAATAGGTGATTCTATTTTTCATAGAAATAGAACAATACACTTGTACATACTTTCATTCATACCTAACTTCATTGTGTAACAAAGGACGTAAAGAAAGAAGAACACATTTTGACTTACTACCATTTTCCGGATCCGTGAAATTTAATGAAGGTCACAGTTCTTTCTTGAGGAAAAAGGGCTCTTCGTTAATGCCTGTTATTTACTTTTATCGAATTTTAATTCTCATTGATAGTATACTGTTATTTAATTTAGGAAAGGGGCGTTTTTTCGTACTTTGAATAAGACGTTTATTAATAAGCATAAGCACCTTTAATATATAAAAAATCCTTTGTTTACGGTTTGATCTATGGTGGAGTTTTCATTGGCATTTTTTTCAATGCCAGTATCAGCCTCCATTAATACCAGTTGGTATATGTAATGCAAGAAATTTTCTACTCTTATTGTTTTGTTATGCATTATAAATGTAGAGATACCTAGACAAAGTAAGGTTTTTAGATTTCTTCTAGGTCATCGTGCTTCATCCTAGACAACGTCGATGTTTAACACCAGACAAGGCATAGTCAAGCGCTGCCTATTTCATGTAAAAAAAGTTTATATACAATCGCCATAGACACTTGTGTAACCAATCTGATTCTAAAGTTACAATGGGCGAGATAACATATTCCGAAATACGTTTTATTGTTACCTAAAAACCTCCCTCCGGCCTAGATAACAAAATCCAGAACACACTCCAATGACTAAATAATCATCTTACTATAAAATCGACTGAGAATTTTACACATAATAATTGTAAACTGCTTTAAAAAAAAACAGGATTCGAAACGAAAAATATATCACGCATCAGTTATGGACTGTAATATAAGGATTTACGAGAAGTTTGTTTTTACAAAGATTGTAAGTGGCGTGTATATTCATTGCATATGTATCACTCGAAGGTCGGTCAGTGCCAGCAAGTTTACAACTACGCAATCCGTCAATTCTAATAGTTACTTTTAAATTTCTAATTGTTTCTTAATATATACTTCTGCTAAGAATCTCACATGCCTTGTTTACTATTTATTTACGCTGAGGGTTTTTCATGTGACGAACTTTGGTTCAGTGTTAAGGTCATGTATTATCTATGAATTACGTATGTTTTTATAAAGTTACATAATAGGTATATAATAAGTATACACTTACATATAGTATTAACAATTGCTTGAAACAGGTCTTAATGTGGGTTATATATCGTGAGGTTGAAAGATGCATATATAAATTTATTGTTAAATTACATTGTATTATGCGAAATTAACGGATAGTATCCCTACAAACTTTCTTGGAAATTATAATGCCGTTATGAGTAAACCATAGAGAAGAAGGGAAGATTTATTAACGCGTCATTGATTTTAAAATGTATTGAATTACGAGTATATTGCTTGTTTTCAATTTTATTGTAATGAACTTACTAAAATTACGAATGCGACTGTCTTTTGAATAGCTTTGGATGAAACTTTACAGCATAGTACTCATAATATGTACATCAAAATAAATTATAGGTTACAGTTTTTTATTGATAGAGTGTAATCAAGTACTATATAACGAAATCAATATATATCTAATATCAAGTATATCGGTTGAATCAAGTAATTGGATGTAGAAGTAATAAATAAATAATTTGAAAAAAAAAATTGTCAGAATAAACTCCTCGTGAGTGAAGCCGTGAAAAATTTTGTTAAATCTTAAACGATATACTAATCGATCACTGAAAATCTTTTTTTCCTTATTAATTATACAATAACGCGAATTTTTCTACGTTGTATATTTCCTCTAACATAGAGAAAGTAAATTTTACTTAAGTTAAATTTACTTGAGACACTATCGTACTTCAGTTCTGTATACTGTTTTCATAAAGATAGGTATATACGTGGACATAAATGAAGAAATATCGTCCAAGGAGGGGAAGGGGAACGAAACAGGACATATTAAAGGATGGTTAAGTGCCTCACGGGATGTATTCGGGTTTGCGCACTGATGTCCTGGTGCCATTATTGTGTGGATGAAATTTAGCGCATTCTCGTATATGCTTTTTGTATAGATAGGTTATAATCTAAGCTACAGTTCTTAGATTGGATCACTTATATCTGTTCAAAGATATTCTTATGTTTAAATTAAAAGGATTGTATAATTAAACTGCCATTGATTCTGGGACTTAAAAAATATAGATATTTAAGTAAAATAAAATGTTTAGGTATTGTACTTTCTGCATTTGTCCTTTGATATCCACACATTATTTAATTAAATCTAAGATAATTTTAATGAAATAAAATTGAAAAGTAAGGCGTAGGTAATGATTCTTTGATTAAATGACGAAGATTAAAATTAACAAAACACACTTGAGTTGTGAAGTAATAATGATATTATAATGCATGGCCCTGAGTGATATAATATTATTATATTACATTCACTCCTATTCTTGAGTTCCGTCCATTGAAATCATTATGCTCATCACGCAAACTTGAGTCTCTAAGCCAAGTATCATTGCCATTATTAAAAATTGGAGAAATGAGCATATAATGCTTCTACTTATTGTGTTTGTGTTTGTCAAACTGTGAATACTCTACATACATAGGAACTCATATATAGCCTTCAGTTAGAGTAACTAATATTGTCTAAAAAGCCAAAGTCAAAATACACTTTATTTAGCAGCAGCAGCGACGCCTAGAAATGGAAAGTCATTTCAATCGATATAGAAAACATTAACGTATATCTGAAGACAACAGAGATAATTACTAGTTCAGGTACTTATTCAATGGCTGGAGCCGCTGTAGAACAGCTTAACGAACTAAACTTTTTAAAGCTTTATTTATATTACTGTATGTTGTTTGTACTATGTTTTAGTTACATCAGCTGTCTGTACTGCAGAAAATCAAAACCCTTCAAAATGGCTCCAGCTGTTACAGAGATTGCTTGCAGACATATAAAAACATAAATAAATATGAAATTTTGGTATTATTCAATCAGTTCCTAAGGTCCCACACAGACCACATAGCATGCTTAATCGAAATTAGGTCCATTACCTACCATGCGAGTCAATGCAGAATGGTGGGCTTTAACGACTACTTCGTATGATAGTAGCCCCGACCAAAGGCCCGCTAGTACTTCTAAAGCAAAGAGGTAGTCGAGATATTTTTTTTCGTTCACCCATCCGATGATCGACATTTGCGAACTTGACTTGCGCGATGGCCAACAGAACGCGCTCCATTTCCATGCATGAAAAGCGCGTTTGTGTGTGTATGTGCGTGTGTGTGTTAAACGCGGTTATCTTAATATCAACAACAGATGTTCACAAATACATTTGAAAATATAGATAAGATAGATCTAGATAAAATTACTTAGTAAATAAATGTAAAATATTCTGGAAATTAAAATGCAATATTGGTGGATGTATCAGATAATTCCTTCAAACGTGCACATTCTTTTTTTTTGCATTACACTACAACATTGTCCTGTTTAAAGTATTCATATGAAACGTCTCCCCGCCATGTAAGTATGCGACTCGCTAGTAGCTGGCTCGTTCCTTTTGCATAATTACTTGCTTGTTTCAGTCGCGTGATTTTAATTTAGAAGTTATGTCGCATTATTAATATGCTTTTAGGCGTTAATTTATCTTAAAACTCGAGCCGAATTTTCGTCTGAGTTTAATTGATTCTCTTTGGTTTGGCTTTAACGTAGCTGCGCAGGCGGGCGGTACGTAAGTACCTACCGTGATAAATGATTGCGATTTTTTACCTCAGACAAGACAACCATAACTCTGCCAAGCGTGTTTTATTAAAACAGGTTGTCTGTACTCGTATTGCGTGTTTTGATTCCCGACGGTAGCCAACATGATCTGTGCATTGTACTTTGTCTTCATGCGATAATGCCAAGATTCCGTTTGTGTCTTGTTATTAGATACTCGTAGGTCGTCTTAATAATTGTAATTTGATGGTTGAGAAGTCAGCTGCGACACCAAGGGTTCCGGATTCGATCCCCGGGCAGTACAAACATTTGTTTGTGTATTTGTACGTATGTATCTACTTGTATTTGTATGTGTGTATTTACCAAAATATATATGTTGACGCTCTCGGAGTGATTGAGTTTCTAAAGTGTGGCCATATGGATTTAGTTATCGGAAAACAGGTGATTATGGCTGGGCTAGTTTTTAGTAAAGAGTTTGATATATTAACACTTTTTTCAAAGGGTAGACAATGCCTCCGTCAAAATAGACCGAGGTTAAGTGCCTATGGTCCCACACTCAGTAAGATGACTTCATCATGATTACGCGATATAGTGCCTCCCTCCTCTTGCTGTCATGATTTGAATGCATTACCTACCGGAATTGAAGCGTCAGAAATCTAGCTCCTCTAGGATGTTGAGTGCGATCAAACACATTTAACTTCCCGAGTTTCCAAGTTTATTACTTATCCGTTTTTTTGTAACTTATGTCAAAATCCCATAAATCGGTTTGCTACATTAGTTTTTAAATTAAGCGCCTTGATAGCCGACCAGTCAGTCTGGAAACGAGAACAAGAAAAGAAAAGAAAGAAAGAAAAATATTTATTGAACTAACCCGAATATTACACTTATCATTACACACCTAAATTAAACATTACAATGCAGGAGACTATATAAATAAAAGAAGAAAGTAGTTACACAGATCACAGGTTAATATTAAATACACATACATATAGGTATACATAATAACAAATGTAACATCGAGTGGTCAAAAGGACCCCGTCTCAGCACGTGCTGCCGTGCGTTGGTGGCAGAAGTAAACAAATTTATATGAGAAAAAAAAATGCCGACGAGCCATTACAGTTAAGATTACAATTAAATAGAAACCATAATAACAATGAGAACACATATAGTGTAATATATTTATATTTACATACACATACACTTTAATATTACACAATTTAAATAGTACATGAACACCGCTATTTGGAATCTTAATAAAATACATACATACCTTTATTTATAAATGAATATTTAAATTTTAGGCTGTATAGGATTTTGGTGTTGCTCACCCTCTGACAGTTGGGTTATCACTGTCAAACATTGTGATATAACAAAGTATTAATTCTCTTGAGAAGTTCGCAACCTTGACTTGAACAGGATGGTGCTTTGACAAAGGATTATAAGAACCCTGAGTTCCTCCGTTAGAATCTTTGAAACCAATTATTGGGTTGACTTGTAAAAGATTGACTCTGTTCGTTAGGCAAGTGGCATTGAAAATAATTTATTGAATCAAAGTTTTGAAGACATTTCGTCTATTTTATGTACGCTATATGTATAATTTGATCATTTTATTTTTTATTTGTTATCAATATTGATATACTTATCCGCCTTAGATGCTACCTCTGATAAATAATGCGTAACCATGATAAATAAAGGTATTGGTCTATTAAAACGAAAATTACAACCAATTGTATTCTTTTGTATGGGTTATCGTTATCTCGATAACTCGAAATAGAACAGTGGATATGTTGCATCTGCATGTTTGATAAACTAATTAAAAAATAATAAACAATCTCAGTATGTAGACGAATGAATACATTTACAAGGGTGCTGATTACATCTGCGTGTTGAAATGATGCAGTAACAATGACTTATTATCAGCATGAAACAGAATGCCCGTCAAATGTCATTGGGATCACATGTCGTAGAACTCGCCGGAACCCGATAAAAACAATGCTTATAAGTACATTGCGTATTGTTAAATAAACATGTCATACAAAACATTACCACGGTACAATGTTATTTGTACCGTGGCTTTACCGTCCTTATCCATCGCAGTGTATTTCTGTGTTTCGGGAATAGGTCGCTGAAGCTAGTGTACCTAATGATTGAGCTTTTTTTTAGAGAGCTGACATCAGCTGTCGTCTCGGTGATGGGTGCAGGGCAGAGCAATGTTGACGGATAATAGATACTATTTTCAGCTATCGGTTATAACTTGTTATAAGAAAAGGTCGTCCTATTCACTTCATACAATGTAGTAAATTAGACATTTTGAGTTACCATTATTATATTTATGGCAATCTTAAGTTAGTCAACGCAATTTGGGTCAAATAAAATAACACCATATAGTGATTATTAATCAGGAATATCAGCTAATAGTATTAGATTCAGCTGTTTTAATTCGTCATACATATTTCTTTTTTATCGGTCTCGACACAAAATTTCATGTAGGGCCATACTTAAAGGAATTTAAGTGATATTATTTAATCTGAGGTGATACTAAATTACCAAGTTATTCAATAAAAGTAAACCACGCTGTTTGTTTTCTTCGGCAAGCGGCACTGTCACTTCGAATATTCATACTGATGGTGGCATGCGCCAAGGTCGGTGCGATATTGTTTTGCAACTTGCAACGCAGGTCTGTTCGCAACTCGCAAGCGTTCATTGACCTACTGAACCCGGGCACCAATTCCGCTAATTTTAAAATGGTATTTTTATGTCAGGATTTTAATTCGGATTAACCATTCGACAATTTAATTTTACTAATAACCATTTTAAACCATGAACATTACAGTTGTGCCAGAATACCAAATTTACAGTTAGATAGAAAAGTGTCGTATTGTCTTAGTAGAATTGAGAACCGGGCGGCGCGTTTTGCGTGGATATTTTACTGGAAAATGCGCGCCAAATTTACTTTTAGCGGGAAACCGGAGAATGCACTATTAATATGTCATTGCCGTCGCACATGTTTTTTACGACTACGCGCGATAAGATTATAATCGGACGTGCTTTCTTTTATCTAAGGTGTTTTAAACTACACTTGGCATTGACCGAGAAACAATAGTTAGGTCATGAATGTCATGATGATAGACATATTTGTTTCGAGTTATTGCATATACTTACTTAAAAAACTGTTTTTCGATTGTTATAAGAGTAATTTGACCAAAATGTTTAGTGTGCATTATAAAATAACAACTTGATACTTAGTAATGCCTTAATAATTTTCTTTTTAAACTTAGAATAGAAATAAAATATATTTACTTTTACAGATTTTTTGACCACATTTAGTACCTTACTTTTCTTATTTGCAGAGCGTTATAAAGAAAAAGATACATTTCATTAAAGCATAAAATTTAAATAGGGTCTTTGGCGCAGTCAACATGTAACATTACTTAGTTCCTTTACTTATTACGTAGGTACAATATATTTTGTGCCAAAGATTCTCGGAAAAAATATTTAGTTAAATTATGCACCGCGATTATTATAACATAGAAAAATGCATATCAATGTGGTAAACATATTGTTTTGGGCTATCACCTTGCAGGCGGATTTTATATTACGAGACTGGTGGACTGGGACAAGCCGGTTATTGGTACCTAATCATTCATCACTATCAACTCATTTATAAGTCCCCACCTTGGTACGAGCCACGAGGGTATCACGTCGTTCACGCGGGCTCAATGCGGATTGGCCGAATTCTTCTTAGGCCTGCGCAGGTTTACTCACTATGTTTTCCTTTACCATAAGAGCGTCGGGTAAACGTACATATAATTTGGAAAATTCGAAAACACATTGGTACGTGGCGATGCTCACAATACAATCGAAAAAATTGTTCCGATTGCAGCGACAGCACACATACACAATTATTTTGTTTTATACTAAGGCCCGTATTCTAGAACGACCCTTTCTAACTCAATTTAAGTGAAGATCAACGTTGAGTCTCGTTCTAGAATACGGGCCATAGTGTGTGCGTGTAAGGTTTCTTGTCAAATCCATTGGGGATGGTTCGTTTTACCTCATTATTTACTTAGTTTTATAAAACATAACATCGTGCTGAAAAACCGTATCAACCAAGGCCTACAATAAATAAAAGTTACCTATTTTTATTTAAATCTAAGAAAACACCACACTGCTGCTTGAGTATAAAATTCCTTATAATTTTATATCTACTATCAGTTTACGATTTTAGTCTATAATTTTATATTTTTATGGAAACCAAAATTTACTATGAATATGTAAGCAATTTTATGTCTCGGTATAAAAAAAATGTGGAACGCTTCACGATTTTGCGTGTCATCCTTGCGCAGGGGCCATGCTAATCTTCTCTGTATCGTTCCAATTTTAGTATATGTACTGCCGAAGCAAGTACGCTTGTTAAGATCAAGCATTTTGTATATATATTTGTTCCAACCAAAAATTTTTGAAGCGCGTTTCAGGCATCTATACATTTACTGTTCTTTGTATGAACAACTGCCGTTGGTGCCATCTAGCGGTTGTAGAGTAAAATAACAACCACGCTCCTTGAGGGCGCTGCGACGCGACGACTCGATCTATTTACAAAATGCAACTAATGCAATGTAATTCTATCTTAGGAAAATTGAGAGATTTTAGTATCAAATGATAGCTTTAAAAATGTTGTATGTATTAATTTTGATAATCAAAGATAAACTCGATAATATTTTAAGGAAAACGAAAAACAAATCACGTTTAGGCTTTTCTGGGCAATCTCGCTCTATCTTAGAGCAAGTCTCTTCCAATATAATAGTCTGTGCTCAAGAGCAAGCCCACCATAAAAAAGAAGTTTTTAAACTTATCGAGGCAAATCCGTTTAGCAGTTTTTATTATAAAGGCAAATCACATCGTCACACTTTTTTACATTAAATTAGAAATCCTCTCCATCTGGTACATTTTTTGAATATTTAAAATAGTATTTTTTTTAACCCCCGACGCAAAAACGAGGGGGGATAATTTTAATATTATGATTTGATTTTGTAACTAGGTGATTTTAGAATCGAGCGATCCCACGACCCGACACCGTTTAATAAAAAAAAACGTTAGGGTCGGTAGAGATACCTACGCCGTTTTAGATTCAGAAGCATGAGATCTGATAACTTTTCACAGGACAAGGCATTAAAAGTTTTTGGTGCGTTATATTTGACGACCCATCTGGTGTAATGGATGAGAAGTCGGCTTTTAAATCAATTCTCGGAGAGTACAAAAAATGTTTATGTGTTGTGTATGAACTGCCTGTGTCTGTGTATGATGCCTGTTTGTATTGATCTGGGTGTTTCTATGTATACAAAAAGTATATAGGTATGTTTATGCGTTTTTTTCATTACTCGAGAGCTTTACAAATATCCGTGGATTATTATTACTATTATATTCGTAAAAATCATACAAATTACTTGTTTATTATTCATGTTATTCAAAAACATCACATAACATGCAATAAGCTTTAGTTATATCATTCTTAAAATATTGCGCTCACTATCATTCTTAAAATTTAATTGGTTATTTCTGTATATTTGTAATCATAAATTGTATTTATGACTATAAATGTAAAGGTAAACTGACAGCTAACTAGATGGCAAAGTTAAGTGCAACTATGATCTTAGCATTTGGCCTAGTTTCGCAACCTTGACGTAGTACTGTTTCTAATAATAATGGCGGACTGGTTTCCCGCGCACGCTAACGAAGAGTCTGTATAAATAAACAAACATTATCTTATTTTTGTGCGAAAAGTATATGAAATCATTTGTGTTATATAATCATTTAGGTTTTTAATCATACAAGTAATAATATAAAGGCGAGCGTTTGTGGTGTGTTGTTCGTTACTTCATCAAACGGCAGAAACGATTTTAATAAAATAAGGTTTGGAGTTAGGTGTCAGCCTTGAAAACGTAACACATAGGCTACGTTTCACTGCGAGAAAATATACCGCAGGGCACAGCTAAAAATGAGAAATATTAAAACTTAAAAGCATCAACCTATGCACCCCTATTCAGGAATTATTATTAACCAAGAATACCGCACGCATTATTTAAAAGTTAAAAACAAATAAAAATGTTATTTTAATAAATTGTGTCGTTATTCATGCGGCTCGAATCTTGCGATTGGATTCCTATGAAATTACAAATCGTTTCGTTCTGCACACGTAAACCCTTCTAGTTCCATAACATTGATCAAGGTTTCAAAGCAAATCGTATTTTATTATAGTGACTCGTATTGCGTTATTACCTTGGCCAATGTCATTTTATTACAAATAAAAAATCATAGAGGATAAAATGAAGAAATGGATTTTAATTATGATCTAACATTTTGTTTTTATTTGTACTGATTAATTATCTAGCCTGTTATTATAGTTATATTTTAGATAGAAAACCGTTGACAGGGAAAATACGTCTATGCAGAAAACAGAAAGCGAAGGCAAACAAAAAGAGCTGCGGCTACACCTCTTGTCTAGTCGTTTTCCCAGTCATTTGTTTATCAGCCTGTCTGTCTGACGCGGTACTCGCTCGTAAACTTGCAATGCAATTTGGCATCGAATTAGATCGGGATAAAGTGCGGCGTGTCTGGCATCGTATTTGCGATTCCTTTTCTCATGAAATGCAGTAAATTAACCTGCGTTTTGCCTAACATTAGGTATAAATACGACTGCGTAATAATGGACGTTTAGTTTATGGACTAAAACTTTTTTGTCTAGCATTTGTCTGCCATCTCATCTGATGGTAAGTGACGATGCAGACGAAAATGGGGCCACGCTCTAGAGAGCGAACTGCAGGCTTGTAATTTCACTCTTTAGCACATTGCATAAAATTATTTATATTACACTTACTTTAATATTTCCATTAAATTCTTTATAATTTAAAATAAACTTGTTTTAATAAAATTTCATCATTTAGTAACCTCGGCATGTCATGATCTATTAAATTTGCACATTCAGCTTGCTGTAAAACTTATCACATACCTTCAAGTACTAATTTATTCGCTTACACATTACACATGTTCAAGACACGACCACCCTTATATGACACAAGGTTTGTTTACACTCAAGTTAAACCATCAACGCAGCGTGCAGTTACGGAGTCATACACTCGGCAACGATAAATCTCTCAATAATATATCTGTTTATGTTAATATACACATAGTTATGCAGTAGTACACCTGATACAGAAGTCGATGAATAAGAGCGGCCGCGATCACAATGTGACAAGGTCGCACTGCTCATGACAGTAGGGCTTCGGTTGGAACTGGGGCAAACTCAGATATGCCGCACGCGAACTCGTCATATAATTTGGAAGACTAATACAACCGACCTTGCTTACATCGAATGGTATTTATTGTTAGTTAAATTGGCGTCTCCCGCTGTCTTTTAGTTCTGATTTTAAAACAGGGCTTTTTCAAAACAGTGTCACGACTTCTATCGTGCAAGTACATAACCCCGTCTTAGTTGTCATATATTATATAGGTACTCGTAATACAACTATACAATATGTTTGTTTTACTTCTTTATTTGACTATTGCAGTTTTCCAATGCTGTTCAGACCTAGGTACAAAATTCTCTTAATAATTAAATTTATGGTATTAAGATACACCTGTAGCAGGTACTCAACAATAAACGTTGATATATACGAGTATTAACATGTAACGTTACTTTAATAGGTTTAGTGGTTAACAATGATGATAAGTTGATAACACATTTTTATTGGTTTTTAATTATACTAATACGTTGAGAGGACAAGGAATTATAAATATTAGACATCAGAATAATGAAAAAAATCTATGTTTATGCGTGTTATTTATTGAGGTATTGCAATTTGGTCATAATTCATTATTCCCTGTGTTAAATTTAATAACTGACAGGAGAGATTCAGAGTCATGCACTCCATATATGCAAATAAGCAGTGCATACCCTGCAAAACTATGTTAAATGATATCCATTCATTGGCCTATTTTCTTCTACGGATTTCAACTCAACAACAGCACTTAATTGGACAAAAATGTAAATTATTTATTGTTTTTGCGATTAGTGTTACTCACTTTACATACCCTAGTCAGTCTATTGTTTTGAACTTTTATAAATATACATGCTTCGTTTATTTGCGACAAAATAATAACGAGTTAAGTTTAACCCCTTTTATTATTCTGGGTATGTACGTAGCTTTGTGTATGGAAAGAATTTCTATGAGTTTACGACTAACTTTAAACTTTTACCTGTCATAATTATCTCGTAGCTCACTTTAAAGAATTATCGTTAAAATATCATAAGCTCTTCTTCCATCTCTTTTTGTAAACAATGCTCTGTACTTGATAAGGCAGTAGGTACTAGACAGGCTCTTCCTACTCGGAGTGGGGATGGCCTTATAATAATAAAATTGGTACTATTAGTAGTTCTGAATGGAAGAATATAAGTTTATCTGTTATTGTTTACGTCTCTTTTTAAACTCTCTCTGTCATTGCTATTTTATGTATATAGCTGGGTGGAGTCTTCTACAATGCGAACATTGCAGATGTGGAATTGCGTACTGCCATCTAGCGACGAATTTCTTACTTGAACACTTACCGATTACATCGTGTTGCATTGAGATTTTGCCATGCGCCCATAGATGGCGCTAGTAGTTTTAAATTTAAAATAACTATTTATGGCTACTATTTTTTTTTAATTGTATTCAATTCTATAAATTATTCAAATAAAGTGATTTGTTTTGTTACAGGTGCTAGTTGAATACGATGGTGTTGATTGGCAGCGTCGCGAGTGGGTAGCAGTGTACTCTCGACGGACGTTTCGAGTATTTTTAGTGGAAAGAACTTTAGTTTGGGCTCCTAGAACTGTTGAAGATAAAGAAGTGAAATGGCCGGCTTTGGTAAGTAAATTATTAGATTCATGATTTCAGAAAATTATATAAAGGTATTTATTGTTGAAAGCAAAAAGTGCAAGGCATGCTACTTTTCTCCTGATTTGGTATTGTAACTAATCTCGTACAGATGGCGCTAAAAGTTAATTTTGTAAACCTATGTTTCTGTAGCCTGGGCACAGATGGCGTAACTATACTCATAATGCAAGTTGTTAAACTATCTAGCAGATGATGACTTGTCTGGCAGGTTCTGGCGTTATGTAGCCTTAATAATGAATGTTATTAATTAACTTAAAATATCGTGCAGCTTATTATTTTATACTTTCATCACTGAACTAGGTAGATAGGACGAATTTAATTCATTGTCTAAGTCTCAATGGTAATTTACATATTTCAAATTTTATTTGCCATAAATATTTGAGATTTCTATAAATCTAAGTCATAATATAGAACTTATAAAGGTAGGTATGTATTGGTGAAATCTTTTTTACCAAAAACGTAAGTACGCTTACCTCTAAGTACCTACTCTGATATTTTACTCTAAATGCAGTTTTAGTAAAAAAGAGACTTGCATAGGAAGAGATAAATGGGTTCATTCTTTCAACGCCAATGAGTATCCTCCTTTTTTAGAGTACCTATGGTTGATTTTATTATGACTTACCTTCGACATAAATACCTACTTGCATAGATTTAAATGCCTACTAGTGTCTATAGGCCTAAGAACCTAGGAAGCTTGAAAGCAAACACTAATCAAGCTCGCTTTCATCGACGTACTTATTTGATTCAGACAATACATCTATTAGCAAGTTGGTACAACATACCGGCGACCTTATTTGTGACCTTTAAGCATTGCACGCCCTGCTTTGAATGGAGATCACGTTCGACCCCTCTGACGACGCATAACAATTTCGTCTTACGTGTACTCACGAAATCTCTAAACCCGTTGCTGTTCATTACTTTTGAGTAACGCCATGTTTTGGGATTGGCGGGTGTATAATGGCGCCACGTGGACGTAGAGTTAACTGGTTTTGGTGGATAGTGTATGGTAATGTTTCAGTCACTTAGTACCTACTCCCGCTATTAGAGTTTTGAGTTTGGTTTAGCCATTGAGGTACATACTCAATGGGTTTAGCTGGTTTCTAGGTCGAATAGTGGGACTAGGGTTGCCAACTTTACTGTTTTCAATAGTATTATACAGTTTTCAGCATGCAAACACCATTATCATGTGTTATACCTAACGCTCAAACATCAGTAATCTATTACGTCAATAAAGTATGAGCTCCTCAATTATTTTAATTCCAGTTATAATTGCGGTGATGCCTATGAAGTTTTTTAACATAAGTTTTGCGAGAAGTGGTTTAAAATATGTATGTAAAACCATAAATAATATAATGCTGTTAGTTTTTCTAAAATATTGTTCAATATACTTCAGACCTAAATATAATGTTCTTCATTTCTTGTAAACGAAGTTGGCAAGCCTAAATTAAAAGGGACTTCCATAAGAATAATAGTACTCTTATATTTTTCGTTTGGTTAAACATTCATGTTCATAATTAATATAGCGGTTTCATAGGTTTGTTTTGTTTACAAAGCAAATCCATGTTTCGGTTCCCAGATTTTATAACATTGTAAATAAATATTCCTCCTCTTTTAGTGACTAAAAATATCCTGCTTGCTCACATATATTGTAATGGTGTGCTTCCAGACGTTTACTCCTCTGGCAGCAGACCTGACCTTGCAAGCCGACTCTCAGCCAGTCGAGTTCCTGCACGACCAGATGTTGCAGTTCTTGGATTATGCCAACCTTCAGCCGTATCAGGTCAGTGAGTGAACGTGACATTCATTTTTAAAATACGTTTAATATGCGTGAACGGTTTTGGTGTATATTTACTACCACTTAGAAAGAGTCTATCAGAAAACCAGGAAATAAATTTGTTGGACGAGTTCGATTAAGTTCGAGT
This sequence comes from Leucinodes orbonalis, assembly GCA_019425675.1. Taxonomy (NCBI): domain Eukaryota; kingdom Metazoa; phylum Arthropoda; class Insecta; order Lepidoptera; family Crambidae; genus Leucinodes; species Leucinodes orbonalis. Next base: position 23,645 of record PQWD01000626.1, read on the forward strand.
AAGCCCTTCAAAATGCAAAAACGTTTATTTGCAAAATTTTGGCACAAATATATTTTAAATTACTAAATCTATAGTGTAACTATCATGTATAAATAATTACTTACTACTTACTTATTAAAAATGGTTTTCGAAACTGAGAATCATTAACAGATTTTAAATTATTTTTATACGATATACAATTTATTGAAGAATCTATATGGAAGTATTAGAAAGAAAGAAAAAAAGAAAGAAATAATTTATTTTTTAAGTATTCCCTTACCTACATTTATGTTCATTCAATGATAGGACCCCGAAACATAAGAAAATCTATTGTGTCACGATCTCAAGTCAAACATTCCCAAATTATCAATTATTATTACTTCAAGTCTAGACCGAAATTCTGCCCCGCCGGCGGAGGCCTTCATCGCGAGTCTCTGTAGGTTCGATAGAACAGTCAAATAGGCCCCCCTGCAACGCCCTAAGCCGAGGTATGCTATCCACTCTGGGACACCCTTTGGCTTATTGCAAAAAATATTCAGGCTAAGAGTCATCTGCGCTCGCCAATTGTCCGGTGAAGCTGTGAAGTCCAACTGTGGCCAAGAGCGATAATTCATTCCGAAAAAAACTTACTAAACTGACTCTTCGGTCCAATTTAGTTATGACCTAATATTTATCATAGACCTTTGTCATGTCATTCATAAAGACAATTTGTTAAATTACGAGTACTTACGCTGACACTCGTACTCGTAGATACTGCAGGGAATATACATAGATTCTACAATATCTTTCAATAATCATCATCACCAGCCTGCAGCCAGCAGTGGGATTTAACATCCCACTGCAGTGACTAGGCCTTTTCATATCATTTCATTAGTTAAAAAGTTAAACCATTATGGTAATTAGTAAATTATATACCTTTGCCTGTTTTGTGTTGAAAATACGCATATAAATGAATAACCTATGATAAGGATATTTTATTTGTTTTACCTCATTGTAAATAAGTTATGCAAGGAACAATCGTGCTAGAAGAAATATCACGTCATTACACACTGATTCATTCGAATCACGTACAGCACGCCGTGACTCGTAATACTAGCTCGTAAACTTGTTACCATTATGTCTTTATTTTATAATCATTTGTCGTTTGTAACTTTATGACTAACCGAACGCACTACGGTTTATGGGCTCATTTACCTTTTACTGGCTCGTATGAAAGGTTCGCACTTTCACTGTTTCATTTTTATACTATTTTTGACTATTATAGCAAGTTTTCTTAAAACCAGTATCCCTAACCTTTAGAACTGTTTTGAAGTTGCCAAATCATAAATGTAAGTTATCAGATGGACTTAAATACCAGTATAAGTTCCTAAATGACTTGTAACATTTTGGATGTTTCATTAATAATAGAGATATCCAACCTGTATTCAACACATATATAATTGTATATGAATAATAAGTGTTAAATATACTAAGCCCTCGGCGAGTAGGTTTTGGATGCCCTTGATCAGTACATAGCGTAATTAAAGCGATAAAGCTGTCCTAATAATAGAAAACCAATAACGTCTACCGGTGGACAAAGGCCTCCCCTAAAGAGTTAAATAAAATTGGTAGTTCCGTTCCACAGGAGGGTCGCTAAAGCTTCGTTTATTGATCGGTAGGATATTCCTATGATATATGTTGAGCGTCGGTGGCTCAGTGGTGTGGACTGTCGCCTTCCTACCGGGAGGGCTGAGGTTCAAATCCCGACACGTACCAATGTATTTTCGAATTTTCGAAAATATATGTACGTTATCCGACGCTCTTACGGTGAAGGAAAACATCGTGAGGCAACCTTCATGCACGCCTGCGAAGAGATTCGAAGGTTGTGTGTGAAGTCGTCCAATCCGCACTGGGCCCGCGTGGACGACTAAGGCCTAATCACCCTATACGGGTAGGCTCGTGCCCCTCGGTGGGGACGTCTAATGAGCTGATGATGATGATATGTTGAACCCCTTACGTTGAATTTACAAAAATATCAGTCACAGTTATAGTAAAATATAATACGGATTAGTTTTCTGTAAGATAAATTACTTGATGCGGGTACTCACTGTTGATAAATTGCCAGCGCAAGCCTCATTTGTTACTCCGTTATTCGTAAGTTATATTTATCTTTCATCTTGCTTTATGCTCGAGTATAAGCCTTCGAGCCCACAGCGCGGATGGTTTATGTGAGCAAGAAATGGGTTTTTTGTACTAGCGAATGTTATTATGTCAGACGAAGCCATCAAAGTTGTCTTGATCGACAACTTTGATGGAGATATATGTTCAAAAGGGTTCTTTGACCCGTTTTTTTCCTTGTTCTTTGTGTCGCTCGATCCGTTAATCGAATATCGAAAGTGGCGTATTCAATCCTCAATTCATAAGCATATTCTGAGCACCCGTAATTGTATTTGCTTATTTCCCCGCGTGATCTCATTATAAAGATGCAGAGGGTGGACGGTAAAAGCAGAACGCATAAGCGACCCAATTTCAAGTGAGACGATAGGAGTGTTTATCCAAAGTTGCGCGCCCGGGCGAAGTGGGGAGATCAAGGACGGTGTCTGCCAAACATGGGGAGGGTTTCCCCGGGAGACGGGGTGGGGTCCGGGAGTCGGGGCAGTGGGAGGTGATCTGCGGGGACGGGTGTGTTTTGATGCTCGCCGCCCGCTTTATTGATTTTCCTCGTTGTTCCACCCGCACCACCCCCTTTATTATATACATATTCCGAGCCAGGTGGTGGTAGTGTCGTGCTATTTTCGGTTAGCCCGGCCACCTCGTGGAAAAATGATTGATTGTCCTCGTTCAAAAGCTACTTTTATTGGCGTTTTGTGATTGGGTATCGTTTTGAGGACTTTTATATCGCTCTTTAATTACCAATTAAACTTTGTAAGCATGTTAAATGATTTTTATTTGTCTTGATTTAAATTAGTTTTGTGGATTTACCTCATGAAAGTACTTTTTAGTCTTAGAATATTATACCTAGTTATATTTACTCTGAGTTATTAGTTAACGTTTAATGAAAATGTTCATATACGAGTAAGTCTGGAATCCGGTGTGCTGACATGTTTTTAATATCTTTTGTACTGTTTCTTCCCGGTATAATGTTCTTTTATGTTTTTGTTGCCTAAATATAAGAAAAAGTAATTTATTTTTA
>PQWD01000627.1:0-28335 GCA_019425675.1 Leucinodes orbonalis
AAAAGGCCGGCAACGCATTTCTAGTATCTAAGCCATCTTAGATGTATATCAAAAGCTCATTAGCCTCAGGTTCTATAAAAAAAAAGAATTTTAAAGGTATCGGTATGAAGCTGGAAAAGTGCTTGATATTCAAAAGTTGGAAATATTTTTTAGATACAGGTAAAATCGTTTGTGAACTAGTGTTCAAAATGGACTCGTAGGTATATATAAAATTAATGCTAAAGATTTTCAGACGCATTCATGTCATAAAGTGATATCTAAGGTTCCCTTCTTAGATTTCATGATAATAAAACGTCAAAAAAGATAAGTTGTTATGATCTATTACATGTGGAGAAATCCATGACAATGTTTACTCAATGAGACTTCTTGAAACCACGTCATTGTTGTCAAATGATTACCTAAGTCTTTACTAAGAACCGTTATTAATAACTGTTTTAATAAAACGGCATCATGATTAAACAATTAAACTCAATGTGTTTTTTCTCGTCGTAGCTAGAAAAACTTTTCCAACTCGGTATGTTCATTGTATAAGTTTTAAATATGACAAAGTTTTTTATTTATCAATGCAATACAAAATACGACAAATCGTATACATGACATCATATTGTTTTATTTTAATTACTTTCCTTATTGAAAAGTAATTATTTATTACTCCTAGTTTCCATTTGTGGTGTGCACCTGAGTGGACATACGTTTACATACATACATTTTGTATGAATGCACAACTTATTACATATGAGATACATTTGAGGTATTATTTCCAGGTACATATAATGTGGTGTATTTGGTTGAAATATCGGCTCTTACACAAACGTTCCGGGTTCGATCCTCGGGTAGACAAACATTTGTGTGCATGATGAAAATGTCTGTTTGTATTGGTCTAGGTGTTTTGGATGTACAATATGTACGTATTAACAAAAAATAAATAAACGTATGTTTATCCATTGTTTAGTACCCACATTACTTGCTGAATGCTTTGATTGGGACTAGCTGGCGCTATGTGAATATCTATGGATATTTATGTATTTTATCAAATAGTTAGTTCTCTGCAGTAATTTTGATGGGATTGACCTGTTAGGCTGGTTCGTTCTTAATAAGTATAAATAAAAACTGCACCAAATAAAACTGCTCTTCTTTAGCGCGATTTCCACTAACCCGCTTCGAAATACACAAACTGTAACTGATTCAATAAAGCGTAACCGCTTGGTTGCAATGTCAACCTGTCCGCACCGCATTTCATGAAAAACAATAATAAATTTCGCCTCTTAATCTTTGAATGATCCCTAGTTATAACCTTTCAACTGCCAGAATTCCAGAGGCAGTAGACAATTAATTTTGTGTGTATTCGTAAATAAAGCGGTTAAAATTAAGGTTTAACCCTTGGAACCTAAAGGTGTCAGAAACAATTGATTATGACAAGAATATCTATCGTTAAAGGAAAGAAGACTGTTGAGTGATCAATTGCGTGTAATATTTAATATTGCGGTTACATTATTTATGCTTACGTCACCACTTTTATTATGGGAGTGTTTTGGACGTAGATGTTGTACGATGAGCTTTGTGTAGGACTATTCCATTTCTTATCCTCTTCATATTCAGGAACACCTACCTCTGCAATTTAAGGTCCGATTAGGTAGTCCCACAAGCATATTTTTCTAAAACTTTAACAATTCACTATTCTAGATTTAACTTTCTAACTGACAGTAAATAGGAAACCACAGTGAGTTAGTCGTAAGTGACAGTCCGATTTGAAACAAGTATCAGAGTATCTGCTTTGTATATCATACAATAGGATAAATTTGATGAAATTGGCATTAAGTGCTGTACAATGAAACGAATTGACGGTGAAGTGAATTCTAACAAGTGCGGTTGATAAAAATAATCGTTACCTATATTACAAGATTTTTTTTATAATATATTACGTTTAAATCTACGGAAATTAAAGAAACGCAGTTCAGCATCTGTAATAAAACCAATACAGTTTCAGCCGTTTACTAAATTATTACACGAATCATCTTAATAATTCAAGTATTTTAGTAAGAGACCAATATGTCACAAATATAAGACGAGCTTTCCGTTTAGTCTTATTCTGCTTTATCACGAATATATGAATACTCAGGAGAAGTAAGTTCACAACGACATTATATCGTGCTATCATAATTGTGGTTGTTGGGAACAATTGGATTTTTTGTGTAGGACTATCCCATTTCTTCAGTGTTCAGACAATTGGATTTTTTGAATTTATTGAACTTAATATAACGAATACTTTATAACAAAACCCATGACAAAGTTGAAGGACCTATTTTTGTACTGGTATATAATAACGTTGTATAACTTTAAAGATACCTGTATGTAATTTTTTTGATAATATTTAAACTTAGAACAAATAAATAAAGATCCGTGAATATCAAAAACAAAATTGTCCGCACAGTCCAGGCTATTTGCATAAAACGATCGCGTTTAGCGCGGAGGTGCGACCGCGACGCGCCCGCGCACCCAGTCGCGCGCCCAACCGACCGACTGTCACACGTACCACCGTAATGCTTAATTACATCCTCGCCACTTGCAATTGCACGACAATTTAACACTTTTACAAGCCAATTGCTCATTTTCTAAAACGGTCCAGTCAATGACGCGCCGCGGCTTGTGCCGTCTGCATCGGTCTATCGTCCTAGTGTATAATCCATGTTATTGTGATCTCGTGTACGTCTAGTCGAACGTCGCAATGCGTCAGAGGTATCAGCTGAAACATAGACCGTACGTATTGTTTTCGAGCTTGACAAGATAAAGTCACTGATTAAAAGGAGATCCGACCAATTTTGAAAGACAATGGGTGGAAAGTATTTGTGCGTAGAAATGTTCATTCAATGTTCAAATTGTTTGAAACAATAGCATTCTTTAAACGCATCAAGGTGTTGATAACATCTGCTTATAGAGACAAGTCGGATGCAAACAAAAGTTTTGTTATCGTATTAAGATATCAAAGTTACGATGGGATATAAAAGAGCTAATTAATTTTCTAACAATTCAGTGGTGAATAGATGACATTTTAGATTGGTTCTCAGAACTATGTAATGTTTTTAAATAAATATTTTGATTATTATTATGTTACGTATATTATTTTGTATTTAGTTCTTTGTCATCCACTTACTAGTGTTTTCGAGTAATTGTACAATTGTGAAACAACGAACTACTAATTTGCTGTGCGCAATTCTACTCGTAGCACCGGTTGTTCTAATTTTGATGCGGATAGAAAAAACGGAAGTAACAGCAATAATATATCATTACGTCGCCAATATAATGTTGATATATTATTTAAATTGTCACAAGTACTCACAAAACTTACAAAAGATCTAATAAAGAAAAATATATGTATTGAAATTATCATATGCTGTTTCGAAATTTTGTAACAATAATAACTTCCTTTATTTACATTGATAAATGTTTTATAGATATTGTCGCCAGTTTTATTAATATTGTCACCTAATTTTAAGTCCAAACAAGTTTGCATTATGTTTGCAATGCGAAACATTGTTTAGTGAAAACTTTGCGGCTTTGTAAACTGTATTGTCGCGGTGAACAACAACCAACTACGCTTGACGCGCATTCTGCTTGTGTAATTCCATTTTGTGACTAAAGTTTTCTTTGTTTTTCAGGTAAGTCTCGAGCTTCTTTTGTGCGGTAGCGTCTGTAAGAATAGTTATAGGATTTTTTATGTTTATATACTTGGCAATATTTGAATAATACAGTCCCGTACTAATTAGTTACAGATTATTCCTTAATTTTAAATCTGGTAAACATTATAATTGTCACTTGTTTATAACCAAGACAAATATGATTATCATCGAGCATAGTTGTATTCAAATGTTAAAAAACACGTAACGTTTGTATAAACAACTTTGATTAAAAAGTGCATACTATATATTTAACAGCTAGCAGACGGTAAGTGTAGAGTCTAAAATGGTTGGATGTCTGCACAAAGTGGCCTTAATTGTTTCACGCGACGTGCATCACAAGCGAACAACCAATTGATCTATGCATTTATCAAATTATCTCATAAAATAGCGCTGTTTGCAACAGCTTTGTAGTTTGCAAATTATTTATATTTAATTCTACTCACAAAATGTAACTGTTCAAAAAGACGAGTGTGTAATTCTTTATAATATAACAAGGCAGGTTGATATTCTCGATTAAAGTGAATGAATTGGTTAAGTTGAAAACTGGAAAACTTTGCTTACTATTTTTAACAAAACAAGGAAAGTAGAAGCATATTAAAAATTCAAGAGATTTCGAATCCTCTCAACCGTTTCACCGAGTATTGTGGATAATGAGTGGGTGTGTATCATTCATACAACCGATTAAGTTTTCAATGCTTTCAAATAACGTAGATATTGGAAGTTTTTTAGTAGTGTCATAGTAGTAAGTGATTAGAGACGCATAGACACCGCTTTATTCGTGAAAATCATAACGCATCTTTAAGTCTACAATAGTTAAGGTGCTTGTATTAGCAATGTACTCACAAGGCTGATTACACACAAAGTGTTTGTCCATTGAAAAGAATTCAATATTTTTGTCAAAGTTCAATGATGTAATGAACTACCATGTTCGCCAGATTTCCCTTCATACTCATAATATTTCCAGGGTCGGCAATAATTCCTGATTAATTCGTTATTATCGCTATCCTGCCCGGCCACGTTGTATGATTAATGAAGTAATTGAATATCCTCTTTTGGCTCTCCCCATTTCGATGTTTCCTTGATTACAGGATATTTAGTAATTGTCTGGTCGTTCCTTGTACTCACTTCAAGTAAGTGTGTTTGGATTTTAAACTCGGATTCCTTGTGTATTTGTCACCTCGCTGTATTTGATATGTTTGTATGTCTTTTATTTTATTTGTTAAGTTATTTATTGATTTATTATTCAAGAAGACAGCGACATCTATTGGTTAAGAAGGAACTACAGCTGAAATAGTACAAATAAAAGAGACATCGTTTAAATTTAGTAACGCAAATACCTATGATATGAAGTATATTTTTTTTTTCGATAGGAGAAATACTGGTTCTCATGCAGATGACTATACATGTTTCCTTTTGAGGTAAAACATTTTTGAATTTCTGTATTGTTTTTATTTTAACTTTTTAAATTAACGATAATAATAGAGACCTCTTTTATCTCTAAAGCGGCATGGATTTTCCATGCATTGCAGTTGCCTATGAGCGTATGAGCCTACACAAAACAAAAAATACTAAACCAAGGGGGCTGTTTTAGTAATATTAAAATTACTTATCACAAAACGTAATATAGTATTAAAAATAAAAAATGTATCTATATGTATAACAGGCTATTACACGATGTAGCCATAGGGAATCGTAGGCGTGCGCCGGCGCAGCCTGCGGAATGCGGAACGGTTAAGCGCAGATTTAAGCCAATCATCGAGTAAAAGGCCCGGGCTTGTTCGGCCTGTTTCTCACTTGTAATTGCTGCCTATGCAAATTATATTATGCAAAATCGTGGGGCTGTTTTCTGTGTAGGTACGCATAGGTTTATCTACCAATTTTATTTTCCATGCGTGGTGTGCCTGTCTCTAATCCCATAGCTGTGATGTGCATTGCAGTAGTGTTTTAGGCTGGTTAACTAGTTAACTTATTATAGTTTTTATTAAACTGGGGCTCACTTTTAAACTATTGGGACCCAATTTGAACTAATTTAACTTTGAGGCTTTGTAGACTTGCCAACATTGGTCAAAATCGGCAATTTACGTTTCTAAAACACTCATTAAAGTAGTCATTGGGGAACATCGTCATAGGGACGCATTTGTCCAACAGTGGATCTTACGGTTCCTGTTGCAAATTCTTGGTTATGAACTGATGTTTGGTAAAGAAAAAATGTATCAGGAAACTTAATTTACAAGGCAACCGAATCGAAATATATGATGCGAGTTATGTTACATAATCGTCGATATAGCATTTCACACCTAACAAACCGTAGTAACTAATGTAATGGTCCGTCGCATTACAGGTTTGAAACAAAATCTATGTGAAATTGCTCGTGAAAGGTGCGTGGCCAAGTTTCGGAATAGCCACTAGACAAAACTGTAGATTGGAATTAATTACCAAACGCTAGCACGGTTAACTGATTTACGGTAGTATCGCTAAAATTGACGTTCTTTATTGAAATGGCCATCTAATTAATAAAGCAGTAGATGCATCAGGATTTACAGGTTTTATATTCGAATTGATGAATGTTCGATATACCTGGTTACGTTGTTCACCCATTAATGAAGAAGTTTGTTAATTATACATATTTTTATTAATAAGATCACATTAAAAACAATTAATAAACATTTATACTCTACTCGTACGAATAGTGAGTGATGTTGTGAGTTGGGTCATCAGAAACTTTATATTTTGTTTAATTCCTGGCTATGCATGCATTTAACCCTGACCGTCTATGAGTTAAATGCATGCATATTTTTATTATTCACCTTTGTTTTATTTATAATTAAACTTGTAGATAATTCGCATTTCGCTGAAGCCGTGAAGAATATCTACATTTCTATTCAAATTATGTTAGGTAGATCAGATACGTGTATCGTGATGTCCTAATATTTTAATTTTTGTTTAACTGATATTTTTTCTATTTGGTTTTTGCGTCTGTGATACATGCCTGTGAACGAAATGCTTTGTACTCAAATTGAAGGAAATCCTGACATTACCAGCTGAGTAACGTTTGAGCAGTGTTTATCTGCCGAGGCGCTCCCGGATTCGACAGCCGGCTGAATTGTTAATTAAGTACACACCAGGGGGAGCGATATCAAGTATGTACATTGTGTATCACACAATTGGGAACGCACACTGGAAAACATTTCACGCCTGGTTTCGCTGGCTGGCAATCTGCTTGTACACGAATGGGTGAATCTATAGTCTGCTACTCGTTTAGGCAATTCGAGATCAGAGTCAGATATGCTTTGTTGAAAGAGTCATAGAATTACAAAATTCGGAATGAAACTCACATAATTTTAATTATTTAAAAATAAAAGCGCAATCAAGGATTTCAATTGCCTTATTATCAAAATGTTGAGATCACGTTTAAAACGTAACTTATTTCGAATATGTAACATTGAAGTTAAAAAGTCTACAAATGTATATAAAAAAGTTTAAAAAATTTTATTCAACCTCGAATCTTCAATCAGGAATTTAAAAAATTTCTACAGTGTATTTTTTTTACAATTACATCATTATTTCAATCAGTACCAACCATGATATATATTTTTAGTGTCTTTTTACAATCACGGGACGTAACTCGAAGTAATATTATCGCGTTTTTTACTGCCATCTTATTATTACAGTATTTAACATTACCGACCAGCTTATTTTAATATACCAAGTGCTTGGTGCCTTTGGCAATCGGATTCCCAGAATTCTCGAGCCGATAAACAATCGAGACGCATTCAAGGTGGTCCGGCACATAGAATGCAGTCACTGAAGCTTGCCTTGTAGGACTTGTATTGCATAGTATCCATAAAATCGAAGTCGGAATTTGCAATCAAGCGTCTGTAAACAAATATGTTAGTAAGTTATATCTAAAGAGACAGTGAGCCGGTCATGTATGTCGCAAGGCATAGATGACGGCACAGAAACAAACCGGAATTTTTTTGGCCAAGCCAGGCTTTACAACTTTGTCTTTCTCTTGAATCAATTGCAGTATACTGCTGGACATAGATACGCTCCAAGCGTCAGATATCGCAGTCCCCGCTTTTCGCCTCCACCAGCGATCTTTCGCAAGTTGTCGGTTCACCAGGCCGGGGAGTGTCCTATGCTACGCTTGCCAAGACTCGATCCCTACTCCAAAACGCGTCTGCTCCAACAGCCATCAAATCTGACCTCTGATATACGTGTCCAGAAAATGATTCAAATTATCTAATTTTATTGAGAAACGGTATGAATCCACAGAGCTTTTAAAGGGTCAATTAGCATGTTTTATATTATTATAGTTACCTAAATTGGGGTTCACGTCCATCGCTATGTGGTTAAAGGTGTGGCGATGAACGGCTTGGCTAATAGCTAATTTCAGGTCTGCGGAAAAGGTCAGAAGTCTCCGTACGGACGTTTCAGACGCAAACAAACAGGGGTGAACAAACTATTACTTTATGTGGTTTTTATTTAAAAGTTTTGACGTAAATAACGTCGCAGCCTTAGCTTAATCAAAAAGGCAATATAGTCTGAATATAATACAGCAAGGTAGGAAACTGTTACTGTAACCATCGTCGATGGCTCATTGTTGCCTTCTGATCTGGAGTGTGCAGTTTCAAATCCCACTACGTGCCTATTTTTATTTATTTTTTTTAAATCATATGTGCGTATATCCGACGCTCTTACAGTAAAGGCAAAACATCCTGAGGAAAACTTTTTTAAAATTTTCTTTGAGTGAACTGCAATTAAGCAGATTATCTGATAGTAAGTGCTATCAGTTATAGAACACCAGTGATCTAAAATTGAGAGTACAGGCTGGTTACCATATTATGACATGAAAATGCTAAATCACGGCATTCAGTATTATTTTGCATGCCTTGCCTTTTATCCAAAACACTGATATTTTTTAAGCATAAGTAATCATGCATAAGTGTGGCATCCTGTGCACAGCGGCCGTGCAATCCGTGCCAGACCAATGATATTCTGTATATTTAAAGGTAGATACGCCATCCGTGCCTCAAAAAGAATCGCCGAAGAGAGTACAGTTTGTACTCTTTTGTTTAGGTAAATGTGTTCGAAATTCGAAATGTGTATGTGTGCTGTCACTGCATTCGGAACACTTTATTCGAATTTTTTGTGAGCATATAACGAGTCCATACTTTTTTACAATGATGTCAAGCCGTAAAAGGGCGGTAACCCTATTGCGGTTAGCCCGTGGTCGGCACGTTGCGCAAAGAGTACGCATCTCCGAAGGCACTGAGATATGGCGATAAGCCTTAGTGAAATTATTGCAAATTCGCCTGTCAGCGACATGACTAATGGACTTGTAGATATGTTTGTACTATTGTGAAAAGGTTCTCTCAATTTATTTGTGAAAGTGAGTACCAATTTGTGGTTTTGCAGACACTACGTTGTACGTTATCTTGATTCTTTTTTTTATATTTTAGAAGGTTTAGGATTAAATATTGAGTCTTGAAATCTGTACTAATGAAGTAAGAGTATAATAATACGATAATTAATGAAGTAACAGTTCCAAATTAAGTAAGTGCTTAGTATTTGTTACTCAATACTTGAAATCTTTATTTTACAAATACGACACAAGCTAGTAACTCTTTTGACCCTATTCGGGACCAATGTTGTACAATATCCGACGGTTGCTGTTTATTTTATTACTTTGCACTAAGATTGCAGTGTCAATTCAATGCCAAAGCGTTATTAAGAATTCTGTTACCGATACACATTTCCCCATTGTTAATCGAGGTCAATTTGTTTGAATAACATGTTTGTTTTAGGAGTGGGAAGTCTTCAAAAGTGTCCTTAAAATAAAAAAAAACTATTCTTGTTATAAGGGCCGTTAACGCATTTTATACCCTCCGGTATTACGTAGATACCTACATTTGTGGTGGTGTTATTTAACACAGTCTAAGCGATCCTCATTTCCATGTGGAATAATAGTAAAATAAATGTCTCCCTGGTTCTACTGGTTTGTGAATTTGTAACGGGATTTTGATTTCTAAATTTCAAAACTGGAACGTTGCACGACTCAATTGTAACCGACAAACGCGAAGGCCGAAGCGTGGCTAATCTAAGCGCGAAGCTATAGGCAATATGAGCATATCTAATGGAACCTGCACTTGAAGCCGGAAGATAGTGGGGTACTGATTCTAGTGTAATTGCATGCCTGACGAACGTGGTACGTATGGCATCGTGTTCCCTATCCGCATTCGGTGATTTTGTAATCTTTGAAATATTGTCTTGTATAATAAATTTGCGCTGTGTGTATTGATTGATTGACATTTTATACATCACATAATGTTATATCGAATAATCTTTTAGAAGTGTATGTGTATACTCATTCATACTTACCTGTGTTGGAAAGCATGTGTGTGGTAATCAAGTATACAAGCAGCTTCAGACACGCATTTTTTTATATTTTAATATGCTTTATGGCTTAATGTTTCATCCTTTGTCATGATCATGTTGGTATGTACAACGGTTTTTACTGTAGCGTATCTTTGGCAAGCGAATGTTGAAATAAAGTTCCAGCATTGTAGCCTATATTTATGATCCCATCTCTGGTTTGTATCTTTAATTACCTTCAAAACCATATAAAATTACCTGTGTCGTCGCACATCGCGTGCAATGGACACATTAGTGTTGCAACATCATTGCTCGTTATCTCCGACACAACATTACAATTGAGAGCTCAATCCTTTGGCCGCGTCTGTGTTCACTTCTTCCGTGAACTTTGCTTCAGAAGAATTGATTTTAAACTGTTGTCATTCGTTATTTATAATTATTGCATGCTCTTTGCTCTCTGGTAGAAAGCATTGGCTATCCAGTTGGACTATCCAGTTGGACTATGTTGTGTTATACCTCAGCGTCGAAAGTCATTGTAAGGCCTTTGTACAGCAGTGGACGTTAGCCCTGGCTGGCTGGCTGGCCTGGATGTTAATAAAAGTTCAACCTTCATTTTATTAATGTTCCTAAGTCTGTATTTATTCAACATTGGGATAAATGGAGGCGCTTTGGAAAATAATATTCAAACGTAGGCAAGTGTATAACCAATAGCGGATTTACTAGTTCTACAATCCTGTTTCTCAATAAGATAGAACCACTGAAGAGTTTGGCAATAACAAAATTTATGGTGTTACCATTATATCATCAAAGGTTCCATACTTTGTAATTTAATTATAGTTTTCAGATGACATTATAATTATTCAGATGATTTGTAACTTGATAAATCATTCAAAACAATATATTGAATTGTTTAATTAAAGATGTAACAGGATTATCCAGTCAGTTTTGTAAGTTTTACTTGGATACTTTTAGCAAGAGATCTGGCCAAAAAAATCGATTACCGATAACATTATTTACCTATAACTATGATGTGCCTTATTTAATTCCAGCTCTTCTTGATTTCCACTCTGAACCAGTGGTTCACGAACATTAGTCAAAAATAACATAAAAAAATCATTTAAAATACCAAAGTAAAGCACAAAAATGAATTTTAACATTTAGTAGTGTTTGTTTATAATACAATAGCGCTATTAGTCGGATTCTGGACCGTGTGTAACACTTTCGTCCCGTTTATTCCAGGAATTTTGCGCGCGTCGGTCTCCTGTTGTTGTAGGAATTTCCAATTACTATTTAGGGAAAAGCAAAACAAATGAATTTAAACAAACTATGACAGATAAGTACCGTGTGTACCTTTCATGACTATGGAATGAAGTTGAGTTACTTTTTGAAACAACCTACCTCCACGTGACATAAAACTCATACTTGTATAGAGTACAAAATAAATAAGAAATATAATGAGGAACTAAAGTAAGTAGTCCTTTAGAATTCAGTCCATCTGGTTGGAGATCATCCTAAGCTAATATTTTTGTCCATTCCAGAACTCGCCTAACCCCAACTGTCATCGTACCTGCCATGTGCCGTGTATAAATAATTGTCTATTTGTAATATTGTAAAAACCATTTTTTCTTTATGGATTATGAATATATATACGATACATACACCAAAAAAAAACTTTTACTCAATTCGACCGTACATATGCTTTTTTTATGTTTGTTAACGAATATCTTCGTTTTATATTTGGTGTTGCGGTTCGAGGACCCATTTGGTGTTGCGGTTGAGACGTCGACTGCATCACCAAGAGTTCCGGGTTTGATCCCCAGGCAGTACAAACATTTGTGTGCATGAACATGTGTGTTTGTAATGGTCTGGGTGTTTTCTATGTATAATATGTAGGATTTCCAAAAAAAATTTATATAAGAATGTTTATCCATTGTTTAGTACCCATAATACAGGCTTCACGCTTAACTTAAAATTTATTTATCTATATGAACCGGTTTCGATTATTGTTTTTTTTTTTTGGAAAGAGGATATTTTTGATTTGGTCTCATGATAAGGAAATCAGTGTTTGATGAAGAGGGACCAGATAAATAGAGGGAGCTTTTGAAAATCGTAGGCGATTCTGAGCAACTATGTTCTTCTTCATTATAGTATATTACAGTGATTATTATTAATTTTTCGTCACTGAAAATTGAAAAAAAACCGACTTCAAACTGAAAAGCAAAAAATAAATTTTTAGCTAGTCACCTAGGAATATAATGTTTGAATAATACTTTTATAATTTTGATATCGCTTCCAAGAGCCAAATAAACTCTTCAGCTTTATAATATAAGTATAAATATTAATCCACATTTGCACCGACTTTTTCGTTTTTTTTTAAATCACAATATAATTTTAAGGATCACAGTCTTAACCTATGTCTAACCTATTTTTGAGATATTAAAAACAATGCTATCAGTATATGTTGCTATATAATTTGACCTACCTCTGCTGCTACCTAAGTGTTTTATGCAACTAATAAACTACAAAAGACATTCCGTTATGCATCATGTAGCTACTAAATGCGATGTTGGATTACTAAGATACGTCTAAGAGAGGGCCATCGTGACCGATTCAATTATGTCTGACCCCTGATCCTTTAACAGGCCATGTCCTGTTCTCCAAGATTGATTGCTCTTGCATTCAAATGTATAAGCGGCTACGTTATGGTAGGTACAAACCCATTCCGTATTTATTGTCTGAGTTTATTAATGTTTGTGCACACAAATTCATACATCACCATTACCCAAATTCACAAAGTTTACCAGATTTTCCATTGATCGCCCATATTATAACTGTTAAAAAGTCCGCACGCCTTTTTTTATGAAATAAGTAGGAATTAATGTATGAAAGAAATTGGCAGGTTTTTAATTTATCAACCGTTACGGAGTTAGCAGACTTTGGTTCATTCCAGAATTTGTCAAGCTAACATCTAATCTAATTTCTCGTTGAAAATGTCTCTGGTAGATACGGGTTGTAGACCCGGGTAGATTGTAAGAGTGTAAATTAAATTTCACAATGAAATCAAGACCTGCGAGGTTCATCTAAATTGCATGACTCCAGCTTTTCATGAATAATAAGCCGTGGATGTTGGGCTCGCTTCGGTATTTCGTGTTATATAATGCTGTGCATTTAAGCCTTTTATACAGGAAGGTTGTTTGAAATAACAAGATACACAGAAGAGACGTTTTTCTTGTTGATTGTACCTTAATCATTTATTTGTAACTTAATTGTTTAATTGCAAAAACTGAGATAGAATGTAAAATACTTACACTTACACCGTGAGTATTTTTTTTATACATTAAGTGTAGTAAATAAAAAGTTAAGAGTAACTTTTTTTGGGAAATCTTAATCGAATATTAGAAGCTGAACGCTTATGACTTCATAGTATTTGCTTAATTATGTAGTTACGGCATTTTAAGTCGCTAGCATCTAGCTAGGTTTACTTAACACCTTTGGCATCTTAAATTTTTATAAGTGTAGTCTTGTACAAACTACAATTAAAATAAGAATATAACGTGGAAAAGCATTGAAACTACATAAGTCGTTATCAACACTCTTGGTAGCTGTTAGCAGGAGTATATTTACAAACCATAAAATAATCCAAATAACTTAAGCATTTATTTAATACAAGAACCCTTTTCTTTTATCATTATCATCAGCTCATTAAACGTCCCCACCGAGGGGCACGAGCCTACCCGTATAGGGTGATTAGGCCTTAGTCGTCCACGCGGGCCCAGTGCGGATTGGACGACTTCACACACAACCTTCGAATCTCTTCGCAGGTGTGCATGAAGGTTTCCTCACGATGTTTTCCTTCACCGTAAGAGCGTCGGATCACGTACATATATTTTCGAAAATTCGAAAACACATTGGTACGTGTCGGGATTTGAACCTCAGCCCTACCGGTAGGAAGGCGACAGTCCACACCATTGAGCCACCGACGATTCCACCGAGTTATGATTACAGCGAGCATGTAAATATGCATGTTTGACATATCTGTCATTCACATATAGCTGGAGAAATGAGAAATTGTTAGGCAATTTTGCTATATGTTTTCGCTCCTCTGCTTTCACTTTAGCTCGTTGTTAATTTCTCACATATCATTTTGAGGCGAAATGTTTTGTATAATATTTTGATAATCGCTGACTATGATTTATTAACTGAAAGCTGTAGGCAATTCAAAGTCAGAATATATTTACAATATTTAGGTAAAGTTATAATTTAAGAATTATATAAATTCTAATCTAAGAAAGCAACACCGCTTTTTCTATTTACAAAAAATAACTGCAGAATTTTTTAATTGACCGTAAATAGTATCTACAGATTCATCGAACGGTAGCGTGTTCAGAGGGCTTACCTAAAGTAATAAGACACCGAGCCTAAAGTCGAAACACAGAAAGGGAATTCGACCACATATAAGGGTGCTTCGTATACTTGTATAACTTTTCATGAAAAACGAACATGTATTTTTATATCGGTAACATCTATACTACTCGTAACGTGACGTCTAGTTAGAGACGCGATGAACGGTTTAGCCGGTGTGCATGGATCCTCTGTTGTCGGATTACGATTTCTAATTCGCCTCGCTTAAAGTTTATAACAGCAATGATACCTCTGAAGACCTGTTATCAAGCACATACACTCTATTATGTTTCAACGACATGCTTTTTTGCGGACACAGACTTCAGTCAATTAAAATTAGGGAATGAATATAGACTTGTTTTTTTAAGGGAGTCAACTATAATACCATAGTTCAATTGTCTCTTAAAAAGAATACCAAATAAAAGGTAGAAGACAATAATGATAAAGATAATGCGCTATATAAGAGACACAAGCGTAGACGTACGATAAACACACTATTTTCAAGATTTACTATTTTTTGTAACTGATCTGCAACAAAAAAGTAAATTAACCAATACGAGTATAAATATTGTTCTGCACGAGAATCGAATGCAAAGCCTTTTCTTAATAATCGGGCTTTTCAAACAATCCAAAATGAGTTATACAGTGTACATTTTTGTAACGACGATAACTTAAAGAATGTAGAGAGGGATAATGATTACAGGGAATATTCGTCTTTTGTTAAAGTTAAGGCTTTGTTCCAAAGATCGATCTTATTTCCACGCCTGCCAATACTAATTGACATGAAACAGGTCCCAGATTTTCACCATTTGACCCAATTACAGCTGTTTTTATATTAACACTTATTTATTGCATTTAGAACGAAAGTAACCAAAACCAACATTTTTGTGAATCCGATTTTGCTTTAAATTGATTTTCGAAAAACTTTATCAAACTCATTTTTATACTTACCTTTAAAAGAGTATTTATTTTTTATGCATCAAACAAAAATTCCCATGTTTACAAATATGTTTCACCGTATTGTATTTCATGCTTTAGATCACTTTTATTCTAAAAGTGATATGTTTATATCTAAACTGCACCAATATAAATCACTTAAAAATGATAACCGTATAGTTTTAGACATCTTTATTTTGAGTAACTATTATACAAGAATGCCCCACGTCCTGATGCAGTGCATGCCTTTGATCTTCAGTGTCCTACTTACCCATCAGATAAGATGAAGTAATATGCTACCAAGTATGGTAGGTTATTGTCCTCAGTTTCACTTTCGAGAGCTTTATCAGAGCGTTGCCATGGAGACAGCCTTTACGGCCACTTCACAACGTAATTACGCAATTATAACGCTGCCATAAGGTGCACAGCTATTTTCACTTTCCAATAAATAAGGGTCTTTAATCATATTGTGAAGATGAAAGTATATTATGATACAAAAGCATTATCTGCCATCTTACACTGGAGTTGCCCAAGGCGCCCCTGGCTGAGTTTTCTATTGTTAAGAAATGAGCGACTGTCACATTGTGTCAAATTTATGTATTCTAACTATTTGTATTTAATATGAGAAGTAACAATTATTGGAAATATTTAAAATTTTAGTAGATATTTTGCATCAGAAAATTTTAATTAAATGAAATCAATTTCCTTTTATGAACCAAGAAGATAATAAATGTTATTTAAATACGAAAATTGATATACTGTATTTCAATAAATAAACAAATAACTTTAATTACTCTTGTCAAAACCTCCTAAAAGCTTGTTATGTCTAATAAGTAGTTCAAAACAATCAAATACTATAATCCCACTTCAAAAATACAATGTATGTGAATGTGCATACATTAGTGATGCTCGCCATGTGTCCGTATTACGAAACACACCGCATAGCTGCGCATGCGCAGGTGTGGGCCGCATTAGCACTGGTTTACCCCTGTCATTGTTCAGTCCGCGACCTAGAACTTTACCAGTGTTAAGTGTACACACTTTCTATCGAGTTGGTATTATTGGTGTAGTCACTAAAACACCTGACACGAAATAATTAATTTTATATTAGTTTAACATTACTGCAAGTTAAGTAAATATCGAAACGGTCATAATCAGATGGGTGATCAAATAGTACCGTTAGTCCCGCTACTATCTACGAGTAGGATGACAGTTGTGAACACACACCGATTTGAATTAATGCGCCGCGTTACGTGTGATGGTTCAATATCCCATGGCTAGCTGACGCGCCGCTGAGTTCTTTAATTATTTTTTATATCTTAAAAGTCAAATGCAGTTTTCTCATTGTCGTCATAGAAATAATATCTTAGAAAGCGGGTCCTCTTATTGAAAGTAATGGGACTCTTTAACTTTCACGGTAATACACAGGAATTATACTAAGTTGATTATTTTACATTTCTTAAAATCAGTTAGGATATTTAAGTTCAAGGTTGTTGTATTGAAACCTTATACATATAACTTTGTCGTCATTTCGAAGGAGAGCATAAGTAAAAAATAAAAATAATTCATAAAATAACTATCCACAGACATTCACGCAGCGCCATTTAGTCCCAAACTAAGTATTTATGCTGTAATGTGAGTACTAAACAACGGATAAACATATATCCTCAACTCGTTTTTTTTTGTACACTCATATTTACATATTATACATAGAAAATCACCAGATCAGTACAAACAGACATGTTCATGCACACAAATGTTTGTACCGCCCGGTGATCGAACCCGGAACCCTTGGCATAAGAGCCGACATCTCAACCATTTACACCACATGGTTAATTTACCGAAATGAAGTAATAGTTACCGACAACAAACGATTACTATGCTCAAATTTGGTTGGACTCCAATATGTAGGTCTGCAAGTTTCAATGATAACTTCATGAACAAAACAGTACTAAGCTTAAGTATAAACACGTAGCAGAGTTAGGTTGTAAATGCCATATCACCATTAACTCATTCAGCGTCCCCACCGAGGGGCACGAGCCTACCCGTAACGGGTGTATAGGTCTTAGTCATCCTAAGGGCCCAGTGCAGATTTGTCGACTTCACGCACAACCTTTGTAACCTTTTTTATATGTACGTTTATCCGACGCTATTACGGTGAAGGAAAACATCGTGTGGAAACCTGCGCACACCTGCGAAGAAATTCAAAGGTTGTGCGTGAAGTCGACCATTACGCAATGGGGCCCATGCCGTGGCGTGGACGACAAAGGCGCATACACCCTATACGGGTAGGCTCGGCTCGGTCAGGTAAAATGAGCTGATGATGATGATGGCAACTATTAAAAACTTCAAATAAAGAATGCCTATTGCTATTGGAATAACATATTCCAACTTATCAGTATGCACAAACATTACAATTATGTAGTACAAAGGCGGAACAAATTGTACCAGATTTTTACCGATATAAATGTGTTTATGCTCGTATTCATACATTTACGTGTCATAATGAATTCACACAATATGTTTGCATAATGTGATGTGATGGTGATGTTTTATCGGAAACCTTTGCTTGAGTCCAATTTCTTGCATTGCTGTGTCACATGAAAGGCTCATGCCCCTAGGGCCAGACGTTATAATGAGCTGATGATTCATGATGAGTGACTTTTATACTGTAATAAGTAGGTATGTAGTGACTACTGTCTTCTAATCTCCGACACCATTAAGCCGTATGGCTTAATGGTCGAATGAACAAAAATTAAATGCACACACACAACAGCAAATCTTTACTTTCTGTTCCCTTCTATGAATACAATACCTACTGCAACGATTTTAAAATTAAATACAATTATGGTTGAAATCAGAGCGAATCATACATTCTAGGAGACGGTGACGTGTATCGGGGAACAATTCATGAATTAATTAATTAATCAGAAAGTGTTGTTGTTTTGATGTAATTGTTGCATTATATTTATTTTATCTGTGATAATATCTAATTTTTGTTTTCCTTTTTACAGGTAAGTCATCCAGAGGACTCAGATTTTACTGTTACAGGTATAGACCATTTGATGTTCAAGCCCACCATTACTACAGATCGAGTGTCTGCAGATCGACTAGTGTAATAACTGTGTCCATGCCATCTAAGCACAGAGAGGCTTAAGATGATAGTTTTAGGTTACCGTTCCTTTTATTAAGGATTGGTTGCTTAAGTTACGCGCTCGACAATCGAACTTAACCGGCGTTGTCATCGTCATCATCGCCTTGCAATAAGAGTGTAAAGGCCTTAGTTGTCCACGCGGGCTCAGTGCATATTGTCAGACTTCACGCTCAACCTTTGAATCTCTTTGTAGGTGTGCCCAGGTTTCCCTATATTTTCCTTTACCGTAAGAATCAAATAACGTATATATAATTTGGAGAATTTGAAGATACATTGGTACGTGGCGGGTGGGATTTGAATATATACCTTCCAGATTGGAAGGCAACACCGTGAGTCACACCAATGAGACACCGACGACTCGGTGGCTCTTTTAGATATTAACATATTTTTTGATGTCACCTTAATTTTCCAAGGTAGCATGTTGTTATTCAATCAACATTGTAAATATGCTTTATCCATATCAAGGTTATTTGAGATTTTCTATCATATATCATCTGAAATCATAATCTCGCAAGGCTGTTTTGTCATCTCAAATTTTGGTTATCAGTACTTCTAAAGAGGCTAAGATTATTTAAACCTTGAGATACTTATTTGACATTTGAGTACACTGATTTTTAATATACCTATATAGATTGTTACTCCTATCGAGTTCTTATTAAGGATCTACATTATAGCTATGGCTGTAAAGTAATGTCTTTTAGGTAACTTATACTACAGTTCAAAGTGCAAGTTCAGTTCAGTCAACTATGGAGTTAAAAAGAATGTTCTAAGTATATATTATACAAATACATAAATATGTATATATAATACACTTTGGTACATATCTATTCAAATATTAAACACGTGAAACAGTTTCATGTCTTGTGATATGCGACAAAATATGCCTAATATAATTTATATCAAAGGCTGCTTCCGTTCCATCAGACGAGATAATTTATCACGACTATTACGAAAACAGCAAGTATCAGGTTATGAATTGTTTCTTAAAGCCTTTCAATGGAGTGTATTGAAATTTTTCTGACTATGATGTGGTTAACACTTCTCTATATCACTACCGGGTGTTTTGATATGTTGTAATTAGCTTTGACTACATTAAAGTTATAAATTGTTTTTCATGTATCGGCCACTTTTTTTCCTAACGACTAATCCTGTTGGCCAGAGACACATCGTACCAGTGACCGATAATCTAGGCACACAAAAGTATTTTATTTCATGTTAATAACTAGCATATTTGCTTAACAAAACTCGAGGTCGAATCTTATACCTAGTTCGAATGGTCACTTAAAATTTCAACAGCTATCCCAGGGTGGTGTCGGGTTTCTCGTCCATAAGTCTCTCATCAACAACATAGTGGGGATCGAAAGTGTGTCAGCTAGGGTAGCGTACCTTGTATTAAGAATCACCGAGCGCTATGCGCTAAAGGTGATACAGGTTTACGCACCGACTTCATCCACTCCGACGATGAAGTGGAGGTTATGTATGATGATATTAGCAGAGCTATGCATACCTCCAAGACACACTTTACGGTCGTCATGGGAGACTTCAACGCAAGGCTGGGCATTCGGAATGATTGTGAGTTGAAAGTGGGGCAATATGGATTTGGGCATCGGAACCCCAGGGACAGCGGCTGGCCGATTTCATGGAAAAAGAGGGACTCTTTATGATGAACTCTTTTTTCAAGAAGCCGCCGCAGAGGAAGTGGACTTGGTTGGTTGAGTCCCGATGGTTCCACACGAAATGAGATTGACTTCATCATGACCACCAGAAGACATATATTTAACGATGTCTCTGTGATCGCCAGGGTTAAAACCGGTAGCGATCACCGTATGGTGAAGGCACGTTAAATATAAATGTTCAACTGGAAGGTCTCGTCTGATGAAGTCTACGCTCCGACCTAACGTGATTCAAATCATAACCCCGAAGCTTTCAACTCGAATTGCAGAATCGCTTTGAATGCCTAGAGAGCTGCGTAACAGTGGACGAATTAATAGCGGGTAGTGGAAACTCTGCAATCAGTTGGGTCTAAGTTTTGCAAGGGACAACGCAAATTAAGACCCAATAAACTATCTCAACAGACTCTCGATCTCATGGCGACAAGACGACAGATGAAGCTGCAGTCTTCAGACGATGCGTCACAATACCGGCAGCTCAATAGACGTATATCCAGTTCCTTGCGACGCGATGTTCGTCACTTTAATACAAAGTGTATTAAAGAGGCAATAGAACAGAACAGAGGTTCGAAGGTGTTTGCGAGGAACATGTCTATTGGGCAAAGCCAGCTGATTAGTTTGAAGACCAACGGCGGAAATGTAGTCTCATCCAAACCAGAGATTTTGAGGGAGATTGAGAGTTCTACAGCGAGTTATATACCGCTACACAGATTCCCGCTTCAAACTTAGCCGAAGACCCGAGAGCTAAGTTAACCCGTCACCTATCTGAGGATATCCCGGAGGTCACTTTGTGCGAGATTAGGATGGCTCTGAAACAGCTCAAGAGTAATAAAGCTCCCGGAGAGGACGGAATTACCGCAGAGCTTTTGAAAGCAGGTGGCACGCCAGTGCTTAAGACCCTTCAGAAGCTCTTTAATTCCGTAATCCGTGATGGTATGACGCCTAAAGTGTGGAGCAATGGCGTGGTGGTGCTCTTCTTCAAAAAAGGCGACAAAACCTTGTTGAAGAATTATAGACCCATCACGCTATTGAGTCACATTTACAAGCTGTTTTCTAGAGTCATCACGAACCGTCTCGCTAGTAGGTTTGACGACTTCCAGCCTCCCGAACAAGCCGGGTTCCGCAAAGGCTTCAGCACCATAGACCACATACATACGCTGCGGCAGGTTATACAGAAGACCGGAGAGTATAATCGGCCATTATGCTTGGCGTTTGTGGACTATGAGAAAGCCTTCGATTCGATCGAGACTTGGGCTATGCTTCAAGCCCTCCAACGGTGCCATATCGATTTCGCTATATCGAAGTATTGAGAAGTTTGTACGAGAGCGCCACTATGTCAGTCCGAGTACATGAAGAGCTTACACAACCTATCCAATTGCACCGAGGAGTGAGACAGGGAGACGTTATATCTCCGAAACTGTTCACAGCTGCATTGGAAGATATGTTTAAGCTGCTCGATTGGAAAGGACTTGGCATCAACGTCAATGGCGAGTACATCACTCATCTTCGATTTGCCGATGATATAGTAATCATGGCAGAATCCATGGAGGATTTAGGTACTATGCTCAATACCCTTAACAGAGCTTCGCAACAGGTGGGTCTTAAAATGAACATGGACAAGACGAAAGTCATGTCTAATATCCATGTTGTGCCCATACCAATATCAGTTGGAAGTTCTGAACTCGAAGTTGTAGACGAATATGTGTACCTGGGACAAGTAGTTCAAATGGGTAGGTCCAACTTCGAGCAGGAGGTTTCGCGTCGAATCCAATTAGGATGGGCAGCGTTCGGGAAGTTAAGGGAGATCTTTTCGTCCAAAATACCTCAGTGTCTGAAGACGAAAGTCTTTGACCAGTGTGTGTTGCCGGTTATTACATACGGAAGTGAAACGTGGTCGCTTACTAAGGGCCTCTTAAATAGGCTTAAAGTTGCTCAACGTGCTATGGAAAGGGCTATGTTAGGTGTTTCCCTACGCGATAAGATCCGGAACACGGATATCCGTAGGAGAACTAGAGTGACCGACATAGCCCACAGGATAAGCAAGTTGAAGTGGCAGTGGGCAGGGCACATAGTGCGTAGAACCGATGGCCGATGGGGGAAAGGTTCTCGAGTGGCGTCCGCGTAACGGAAAACGAAGCGTAGGCCGACCCCAACCAGATGGTCTGATGATCTGGTTAAGGTGGCAGGTAGCAGATGGATGTCAACTGCAAGGGATCGGTCCGCGTGGAAATCATTAGGGGAGGCCTTCGTTCAGCAGTGGACTTTCTAGGTTGTAATGATGAAAAAAAAATGATGACTTAAAATTTGATCATCAAAGGTCCCTTACAAAAAAGTGCCGTAATTAAATATTTAAGTCCGAGTGGTTATGCGACTTATTTACAATGTTATTGATAACTAACTTAAAATGTCTGTTTCCTATTCCTATTCAACCTATCGCAGTCCACTGCTGGACATAGGTATCCCCCATTTTGCGCCAGATATCCCGGTTCTCCGCTTTCCTCATCCAGCCTCACCAGCGACCTTTCGCAAGTCGTCGGTCCATCGGGCCGGAGGGCGTCCTACGCTACGCTTGCCGAGACGCGGTCTCCACTCCAGAACTCGTCTGCTCCAACCTTTTCCAAGATTTTGACCTTTGACTGTATTAAATTTCTGTTTATTTGGTCAATTCAGGCGTACAATAGTTATATTTGAACATCTAAATCATATCCGCGCGCCGCTTCTTGATCAGAGATCTAAATATAATATAAACAAAACATTGGAATTGACAAAGTACGTAATGCAAACTCAAATTTTGAGTAATTTTAGCAGGTTCAGTAGTTTCGAACAATGGTGAAGAAGTGCCCAATGAATTTTCATTGAGATTGCAGTTATACAAAGAGGGGCTTTCAAATTAAATCTTCGGAACATTATAATATTAAACCTCATATGCATAAGTGAAAGACAGGACGTAATTATGATGATTCTAGATTTCTATGTCAGGATTTTTATCCAATGTCCTCAACAATAACCTTATAAAGTCCCGTCCATAAAGATTTTATCCGTCAAGACATTCCTTAAGTGTCAGGAATACCATGCGTTGCCACTTTACTAGCTAGTCACGTATTCTCCTGCCACGAAAGTAGGTAGTAAGGGCAAGAGGAACGTGAATATTTGAATGTATTGGAAAATAAAAGGTCCGCTATTTGTGCGGTCTGTGGGCACTGTTGTAGTGAATTTTCGGTTTAACGCTAACGTCCGAACCGTTAGCGGACGTTTTAGAAATCATCGCTGATGTCTGTTTACTATTGGTACTAGTATGAGCTTGTGAAATTTTATAATAAGGTTTTTAGACATGGTCTTTTTGGGTAACGTCATATGTAAGCGACGGCACTGTTACAACTTTTTCGGGATAGATGTATTACCATCAGATTGGCTGTGCTCTTGAGTGTTAACAATTTTCATATAAATATAAAAACATAACCTAATCTGTAACACTTTTTACTAGAAAATGTATCAATAGTATCTAATGGAACGATATAATTTGTCACTGAGATAATATTGAATTACCTAAATCCGTATAAATAAGATTATAATATTTTACGCTCTGCAAACTTAAACTAGTCAAAATAAGATATATGATAAAAACTAGGCCACTGGAATGAAGTAGGCATGGTTATAAAAAGTATTTGTTTCATAGTAGAAAGTAAGACTTTTTTATGTTGACCGTTTAGTTCTTTATACGCTTCGTCTCATTCAAGTAACTGGGAGTTTTGGTTGTTTTTAATGACACCAATTGGCTTGTCAACTTTAAAATTTTAAACTTTATAAGGCGATTCTTATTAAGCACTTGCGTAAGAGTTACTGAAGTAGTGCAAGTTGCTTTCGTTAGGACATAATTCCTGATTGGATACCAGTTTTTTAATTACATCGTTCATTCTTAAAAATATTGATATCATAAATTTTTACTCAGGTACTTTATGAGGAAAGTACTTACTTGCTATTTATATGAGACGTGTAAATATGTGCTTTATATATTTTTTAAATATATTTGGTAAATTGGATTTTCGTTAATATTATATTAATTTTACCCTACTGATAGGCCCTTTGGTCATTATACCTTGGATATTATAAAACGATTTGACGGTACCGTAAACCTGTTGTAGGACATTAGACTTGTGTGTTACCATACAATATTTTCTCACGTTGTTCTACAGCTTTTTGCACCATTAAGAAGATTGGAGTACCTTTAGAATCTAGTTAGTCATTGATAATAACTGAAATGATAAAGTAATATGTTAAGTATACATAGCCAAAATATTTCATCTTTGATAAAACGGCATAAGAAAAATCCTAAGAGTATTTCAGACACATGTTGATATCTCACTAAATGGTTACCTATACATGTTTAATTAATCATAGTTTGTTAGATTTTTACAGTATTGAACTAAATTACTTAACTTGCAGTCGTAACATCTATTTCAAGGAAGAAATTTGTGCGTAGTCATCATCATCAGCTCATTAAACGTCCCCACCGAGGGGCACGAGCCTACCCGTATAGGGTGATTAGGCCTTAGTCGTACACGCGGGCCCAGTGCGGATTGGACGACTTCACACACAACCTTCGAATCTCTTCGCAGGCGTGCATGAAGGTTTCCTCACGATGTTTTCCTTCACCGTATGAGCGTCGGATAACGTACATATATTTTCGAAATTCGAAAATACATTGGTACGTGTCGGGATTTGAACCACAGCCCTCCCGGTAGGAAGGCGACAGTCCACACCACTGAGCCACCGACGCTTTTTTAGTGCGTAGTAGTAAGTACCTATCAGTCCCAGTCTCGACAACGTTTCGTAAATAAATATCCACTGACAATCACACAGCGCCATCTAGCCCTGAAATTTGTATTATGGGTATCAACTTACTAAGCAACGGATAAACATATTTATATATATTTTGTAAACACATACATATTATACATATAAACACCTAGACCAGTACAATCAGACATCAACATGCTCACAAACGCTTGTACTGCCCAGGGATCGAACCCCCCCATCGAACCCTTGGTGTAGAAGCCGATGTCTCAACCATTACACCAAATGGGTCGACAATTGGAATAAATAAAGTTCCAGTTTATGAATTACTTTTTAACAATCCTCTACACATTTACATACTTCTATGTTTAAGAAATTATTAGCTATAATTATTAAGAGCGTTTTGTAGCCAAATAATCCTCTTTAAGTATTGATTCAACGTTAGATTATAAGATACTTACCCGTCCATTAGACGTAGTTAAGGTAACCGTGGGAACATGGAGCAATACATTTTTCCCGACACTTCTCTGTTGTCGATTTAAAAAGATTAGTAACAGTTAGAAACTTTATTGAGGTATAATTAGGTAACTGGTAGAAGTGAGACTAGTAACGTTCCAAAGACGTCGGCGTCAGTTGCGTTGCAAGGTCTAACCTAGGCGCGGGCGAAATGTCTTAGCGAGGCCCTCATTCCCTCTTTCATTTAACGGATATAATTTATTCTTAAGATCTTAATGAAGACCAACAGAAGGCTTTGAAGTTTTGTAGTCAGTGTTCAATCTTTTCGTAGTCAGCTCGAGAAAGGCCTCGAGGTGCGAGGCTCCTCTGGGCACAAGACCGTGAGGGATGATCCGCTTTGGCCACTCCTTGCTACACCACTGGTGGTTTCTCCGGATAGGTGACCAAAATGTGTTATATTGAGTCCTTCTACATATGTTCTGGAATGCAAATTTTGTCTTTATTAACGATTCACACCCGCCAATACTTATTGCTCCAATGTCGTGGGGAACGGCTTAATAAGACGGGATTTTATCTGGAAAGTGGAAACCCTAGTAAAACCTAACAATGAGGATTATGTAATGTATTTTATAGATTAAGATATGAATATTCTTTTGTTTTGTAAATACATCCAAAAAATGTGTGGTTAGTTCTCGTTATTATATTATTAGTTCTCAAAGTTACATATGTTGCAATAATTCAAATAGACTGAGATTTAACTATCTGGTCTTCTGTTACAAGCTTGCTTTTAGGACTCAATAAACACATAAAACAATAGTAGTGAACATTTTTATTATTTTTATTTGGTATATAAACAATGAAAACACAAAACTTATGCAGACACAACCTTATGCAAATATCTATTTGTACTGCAAGGGATTCAACACATGAAGTTCACTTTAGCTGACTTCTTAGAAATCATTAAACAAGTCAAAATTACACAAACATGACACTATTCATGGAATTTACTGTTTAAAAATACGTGAAAATTATTTTTTATTAATATTGCACGACTAACAACATATTTTGTAAAAAGTATTTAAAAGTTAATCAAATTAAATCAAAAAATTGTAATGATATTGCTGTACCCCTTAAAACTCCATATTGTAGGCAATAAAGAATTGAGAATTATTAAAGCCTATGCCACTGTTCTCAAGACTGATTAGTCGCAAGTAAACAATAGACGGACAATTGCAAGAGTATCGACTAGAATACTAGTACATAATGTAATCAGTGGTTTGAACATACCCAGTGAAGCGTGGGATGCGGTGTTATCCGCAGGTTCTTCTGAGTTCAGTGATGCGCACTCGTTGTCGATATCGAGATAACTTTGATATCTCGATTGACGTTTTGTCGATAGCTAATAAGTTACGGACGGATGCGCTTTGTAGTTAAAGTAATATGTTGGTAAAAGGTCACTAGCTTATGTGATATTTTTTTCCCTCAATTTTCACGTGATAATACGTGTGACTGACTGATAAAAGAATTATTATAAATAGTTATTTTGCAATACCTATTGCAATTCTATGTACCAATGGTTAGATAACCCCAATAATAATATGATAGTGAGTGTAATTTAAAAAAATCAATTCATTAATTAACTTATAATATTTGATGTTCGGCTCATTGAGCTATCATCATCATTTCAGAGATACTGTGTACTGCTAGTCTAGGTCTACCTCGGCAACTTCCGAATTGAGAAATTTGTGTTTACGAGCGTCGGTGGCTCATTGGTGTGGATAGTTGCCTTCCAGTCTGGAGGGTGCAGGTTCTAATGTCGCAGCTTACCAATGTCCTTTCGATGGTTCCTCTTTAGTTGATCAACAGTTATTAAACAAATAAACTCCTAAAAACCTCATACTAACTATATATATTGCAAATAATATTAGGAAATTGTTTCTAACTACTTTAAACGACAAAAATCTATAGAACTCATGCGATGTGCGGTAATTGACTTTTCTTTGCAAATCAAGTTCACCACACTCTGACTTATGTCGGTTAGGTTAGGTTAGAATTAGACCACAACGCGCGAGCGGAGCGAGCGAAGCAAGCGTGCCGAGACAGCGGCCGGCGAACTGACGAAACGACTTTATTTGTTCATCGAATTCGGTCTTGATTCCAGTTAAATCTTTTACCAACACCAAATCCAAACTTAAAGCGTTGCTATTGAGCAATACAATATTCATTTAAAATAGGTGTAGTAGGCATAGGTGTTATAATTATCCATTCAATTATAATTAATAACCGATTGTCAACGCTATTTTACTAAACAAATTATTTGTGAACTATAATTTTTGGTTTTTGTAACTTGTTGACATTATTTTAAAATGTATTTTTGAAGTGGCTGTTTTCCATAAGTATGTTCGCGTTTTGATGTCTTTGTTAAAATATTAGTTTGCGTAGGGAAACATTGATACATGTTGCTTGTGAAATGGTATCTTGCTGATTAATTTTGTGTGAAATATTGGAGATCCCTCTTTTGAACGTTCGAAATTATATACTGGTATGCTCGTGCCCCTTGATAGGGACGTTTTAATGAGCTGATGATGATGTGTCAAAAATTATGGATAATTAGGTTATCGATATGCAATAACAATAAGTGTACACAACACTATTGAAGCAATTTAACGCAGCACGCCCTCGCGGTTGAATCCGCAATTAATATTGCTTATTGACTCATTACGCGCCGTTTAATGTGAGATCAACTCTGATAATACACGTTACAAATTTAATACTTAATACGAACATTAAATAGGTATTTGGTAATAGCTCAGTACAGCAGAGTTCAAGTAAAGATCGTTTTGAACAAAATCGTGATTTTTAACAAAAATGG
>PQWD01000628.1:0-19843 GCA_019425675.1 Leucinodes orbonalis
CCTCCGGCCATTCACCTATCGTCCTCCGCCAAAACTAGGATTGAGGGAGTTTATAGACACTCCCCAGGTCGCGGCCCGTGTCCCGACAGACACCGGCCACCGTTCCCCGACTGGGGTTTACGGGCGGCCCGACTAGCCGACGAAATGTCAACTAGCCGCGCCTGTTGGTGAGAATTTAGCCGTCCCAAACCGGGACGTTTCCAGAGTGCACCACGAGGAGTATCTCACCACGCACTCCAACCTAACTAACCTACCTTTTTTTTTTTTTTTTTTTTTTTTTTTTTCGTTGGGAAAGGCCTCGCCTCCCACGCCGAGGGGTATCACCGGCGTGGGTATGTGGGACTAGTGCGGCAGAAGATCGAAAAGTGCCGCATTTACCCACTAAAACCCAACGGTGGCCTTCTCGCGCTTCAGGGGCGGGCAAAGGCGTCAGTTGGACCTTTACACATTACCCGCCCTGCGCAGATGTTTCTCCCCCCTGACGGACCTCGACCACAAGGTTACCCGACCTTCGCGGAGTGCCTGTGCAATGCAGGCAGTGGTGCCCCAACCACTACCTGCTGGCCACAACCGCGGTGCGCGCTGTCTTGCCGGCTTGTCCGGCCCCGACGCGCCCCCGCCCGACTTCTTTGTTTGGGGAATGCACCCCAAACTCCCAACGACGTGGGATGACGACCGACCCTTCGCCGCACATAATGCGCAACAGGGTGGCGCCGAACACGACGCCGAAAGGTGCCCAGATTGACCGCAGCGGTAACAGAGACCGCTGCGATCGACTTCACTTTCACACTTGGACTTAGTGTGCCCCAACTCCAGGCACCTGTAACACCTAAGTGGGCGGGCAGAGAGCAGTGTCACCTGCGCCGAACTCCAGCCCACCAAAAGACGTTGTGCCGCTACTAAGGTCTTGGCGACCTCGGCTGGGGCTTGTATCCAACAAGACCCCATGCCATTTCCCGATCTCCTTATTTCGCCCATTCGGAACGATCCCTCCCCACAACTAGCCGTCTTCGCTATGACCGCAGACAGTTCCCCCATCGAGACAGAATCATCAAGGCCGGTGATCCGCAGCTCCCTGCACTTCACCGGCCTTGACACCCTCACATCATTTCCTAACACCTCTCGGAGCCTACTAGCGAAGAGATCCGCCTTTGATCTTTCCGCGCCAGGCATCTCCAAAATGCGCGCACCCGAGACGGCGTTCCGCATCCTTAATCCCTCTATCCCCAGATCAGATGGGGTTAATCTTCTCTCGCGCTTTGCGAATTACAGTCTCGTAGGTGAGACCGTTCCTCTGCGATTCCTTGTCCAACAGCAAGACGACCGCGGGTGCCTTGGGGATGCGGATTTGCTCCTTCTTCTTTCGCTTGCCTCGCCTCTTGGCGGGTTTTTTACTCTTCGCTGCCTTAGTTTGTGTGGGCGGAACCACTGCAGCGGGCTGTGGTGCAGTGACCACTGGCGCATTCTCTTTCTTCTTCTTTGTTTTGCTCTTGCGGCCCACCACTGTGGACCACGGTACCTCAGCCGGAGGGAGCGATTCCATCATTCTTTGGCCCTCTGCTCCATGACGAGCCAACCCGCTCGGGGCCGGGATGGGGGCGCCCGAAGAAAAGTCCATGGCACTTTCTGGCCGGGAGACTGTGCCCGGGGCGTTGGAAGTCGCCCGGGTCGGCATCCGATTGGCCAGCGCTCTATCCACTGCGGCCGAAACAATGTCCGCCAGAGCCTCAGGTGCAACGCTCGATGTCTTCTCAGTCCCTGTAGCCCGGGACTTTTTCAATTTATTTATCTCCTCACGAAGATTGGCGATTTCTTTCTTCTGCTCGTCATTTTCGGACTTGAGGCGGCACATTCCCTCCTGTAACACCCGAACTTCATCGTTATCTGATCGCCGGGACAGTGTCTGCACCACCTGAGCGACGTTGAGTGCAGACTCCTTAAGGGCCTTGATGAAGGTGCCCTTAAGGTTACCCGACGATTGGGCCACCTTCATAATACACTGGGCAGTCTGTGTAAGCCTATCGTACAACTCGTACGAGGCCAGCTCTGGATGGGAGGCTGAAGACTGCAGCGCGATACTTCCCGATGTGCGGCGCGCGCGAATGCGTTCCGAGATGCCGACTATTTCCTCTTCGGCCTGAAGCCGCAACTCCCGTTCTCTCTCATCGTTTAAGGCCTTCTTCGCTTTAGCGAGTCCAGCGTATTGACCGGTCGTAGGAGGCCGGCCACGTCCTCTTTTAGTGGCACTACCACGACGCGGTGTGCCTGAAATTTCGTCTTCACTATCTGAGACGTCATCTTCCGTTCTCTTCCTCTTCGAACCCGCTTCCGAAGCTAATGAAGACATGCTTCCGTACACCATGTCCATTACTTCTTCCTCGGAGTCTGTGTCCAACTCAAGGTGCCTGGTGGTCGGCACGTCTAACTTCTCGACCATGACAGAACATGGCCGAGTTACTCCCTTCTCTTCCTCACCTGTGCCAGATGGCACGACGCAGCTTGGGCCCCCCCCGTAATACGTGGGGCCACCGCCCTCCGAAGAGGACGTACGGGATTCCCCAGCAGCACAAGGCGTACTGGGACCCGCCCGGGGACTTATTTCAAACTTGCGACTTGACATATTTATTAAGCTACTTCCGGGCGCAGCAGCCCCACCTTCTTGCGCTAGCGACCGAGACTACCCCCCCGGCCATCCATCCCCTCGGCGCGCCTTCAAACCTTGGGATTTAGGGGTTTTTTATTGAGGTTGGCTCCTCTTGACCGTGCGAAAGGATCGAAAAGTCGCAACCGGTCCCCGGCTCCCAGACTGGGAGTAACGGTTTGCCCCCCCCTGACCGCCCACATACGCCTCTGCTAAAGCAGAGGGGCAGAGGACAGCCAGCCCCGCCGAGTANTCCACCACGCACCCCAACCTAACTAACCTACCTTTTTTTTTTTTTTTTTTTTTTTTTTTTTTTATACTTGGGAAATGCCTCGCATACCGCGCCACTGGGATGGCGCGGTTATGTGGGACTTAGTCCGCCATAGTGGCGAATTACCCACTAAAACCCAAGTGTGGCCTACGCGCGCGTCTACGGGGGGAAAACTGGGAAAAGGCTGTGCTCCAGTAGTCCCACCCTGGCGTCAGGTGTCTACGCCGACGAGACATCCAGGCCACTGATGTCCCGACCTTCGCATGTCCCGTGCAATGCGAGTAGAGACTTCCCCAGTCTCTACACTCGCGGGAACACCTGCGGTGCCCACGGCTGCGGCGGCTGTCCGCCCTTGGCCCGTGCCCCGCGCGTCTTCTTCGCCGGCGTCACCGGGCATCCCCGCCCGCCGACGGCATGTCTCGCCCGGTAATCCCTGCTCGCGCATAAGTGCGCATGCTGGGGGTGCCACACACGATGCCGCGATTATGGCCCGCTTACCGCAGCGGTAGCATAGTCCGCTGCGGTCCTCCTCGCTTTGCAGGTCGACCTGGTGTGGCCGACCTCCAAACACTGTGGCATCTTAGTGGGCGGGGTTCCAGGAGCCCCCCGAACCAGACTCCACCCGATCTTAAAATGCCCTAACGCCCACAATTCCTCGCGATCAGTACGGGGCCCGGAGCCAGACGCTTCCAAGGCCTCGCCGTATCGCCGGACCTCCCCCACCGTGAAAGGGCCCATTCCGCAACCTGCCGCTTGGAGAGGCCTCCCACACTACCTCTTGTTTTGTAATAGAGTCATCCAGCAACGGTGACGCGCATCTCGATACACTTCTCCGGTCTGGAGACCTTCACCTCATCGCAAGGACTTGCTTAAGCTTCCTTGCATGCCATCCGCTGCTTTGAGTCTGACCCAGGCAGCTCAAGTTCGCGCACCTGTGATGGCTTTGCGAAACTGACCGCGGAGACTCCCAGCTCCTCGAGCTTTATCTCTCGTCTCGCCTCTTTATTATTACCTCTGTGTAGGTAACGTCCTCGGCGACACCCGTGCCAATCGACAGAACGATGGCCGGAGCTTTCGGCGCTCTGGGCTGTCTGCGCTTTGCGCTTGCGCTTTTCTTTTTCGCCTTCTTTGGCTGAGCGGGCTTCGGCTGTTGAAGTTTTCTTCGCAACCGGGGCAGGACCCGCTGGCTTACTTTTCCCGTTTTTCTTTGCCTTACGGCACCACCTCCGACCAACGCCTCCTGTAAAGGGGAGGCAAGCAGTAGGCAAGGGAGAAGCTTCCCTTGGCAACCTCGGCGGCCTGCTAGCCGCACTTGACCTCCTCGATGGGAGAACCGGGGAGGGAATGCGCGGCTGCGACACAGCAATGTCCATCGGCGTCAGCGACCGACGGCGTTCAGGGGTGTAAATGGCCCCCTTTTCCTTCATCAGCTTCTGTGTGAGCGCTTGCTCAACTCTATTGGCTATGACATTAGCCATTTCCTCCTGAGGAGCCACAGTCGACGCTGGAGGCTGAGCTTTGAGCTCGGCCAATTCTTTTTGAAGGCGTTCTATCGCCTGGCCTTTCTCTTTGAGGCTCTCTTGCAGACGGGTGACGCTGTCGCGAAGGAGAGCTTCTTCTTGGGTGGTCTCGCGATGTGAGAGCACTCTTGACACACTTTGTACGTCTCGGGCAGCCTCTTTGAGGGCCTTGATAAAAGTCCCTTTCAAGTTGCCCGAGGTTTCCGCCACACGAATAATACACTCTGAACTCTGCGACAGGCGGCCGCAGAGCTCAATGAGAGGCAGAAGGTCCGGGTTGGCGCGCACGTTGGTCGCCGTGAGGGCCACTTCACTTGTGACCTGGCGCTCCACGATTCGGGCCGTCATACCCAATATCTCCTCTTCAGCGCGGAGTCGCATTTCGCGCTCCTCCTGATCCAGTAATGCCTTCTTGGCCTTAGCCAGGCCCACGTATTGGCCAGTCGTGGGAGGACGCCCACGTCCTCTTTTGGCCACATTCGTCTTAACGACTTTTGATCCGTCGCCCCAATTGGGATCTCGATCTTCCTCCTCTGAGCCAGATAGAACGGCACTTTTTCTCTTCGGGTAGCGATCAGACATGACTGAGATCGTGCTACAGAAGGATCTGTCATTCTCTTCAGAATCGTCGGAGTCTAAGTCGACAGCCGACATGTTCTGATAATCCTCCTCCTCATCGGAGAGTTCATCCGCGCTAGGTTGACCGCGCTGAGCTTCCTTTCCTTTACTCTTAGAGGCCCGTTTGGCCGAAGACGGATTTTTGCCCCCCCCGTATAACGTGGGGCAGACGCGCTCCGAGGAGCGCGTGCGGGATTCCCCAGCACGTGAAGTGCTGGGACCCGCCCGGGGAATACTTTTCAAATCGGTCTTTTTCATTTTTGGTTCCACTTCAAAGGGCGTGGTGGCCCTACAACCCCCCCCCCCAGCGTTAGCGACCGGGACTACCTCCCCGGCCATCCATCCCCTCGGCACGCTTACACCTTGGGATTTAAGGGTTTTTTATTGAGGTTGGCTCCTCGCGACCGTGCGAAAAGATGGAAAATCGCAACGGTCCCCGGTCCCCAGACTGGGGATAACGGTATGCCCCGCCGCTACCCAAAAGCCTCTGAAAGCAGAGGAGAGGGAGCGGCAACCCCACCCCGTGGTTTTTTATAGTGGTTGTCTCCACGCGGCCCGCGTCTCGAAATGAGACACGGCCACCGTTCCCGTGATTGGGGTTTACGGGCGGCCCGACTAGCCGACGAAAAGTGTCAAACTAGCGCGCCTGTTGGTGAGATTTTAGCCGTCCCAAAACTGGGACGTTACCAGGGTGCACCACGAGGAGGTATCTCACCACGCACCCCAACCTAACCTAACCTAACCTAACCTAACCTAACCTAACCTAACCTAACCTAACCTTTTTTTTTTTTTTTTTTTTTTTTTTTTTTTTTTTTTTTTTTTTTTTTTTTTTTTTTTTTTTTTTTTTTTTTTTTTTTTTTTTTTTTTTTTTGTATCCCAGGGGAAATGCCTCGCATACCGTGCCACTGGGGTGGCACCGGTTATGTGGGACTAGTCGCATCGTGGCGGAATTACCCACTAAAACCCCTGGGGTGGCCTTCGCGCGCGTGCGGACGGGGGGCAGGGTTCTCGTGAACGAACGTCAGCGTCAAACCCCCCGCCCTGGCGTATGCGTGACTACGCCGACGGGACATCCAGGCCACTGGACGTCCCGACCTTCGCAGTGCCCCGTGCAATGCGAGTAGAGACGTCCCCAGTCTCTACTCGCGGGGATCACTTGCGGTGCCCACGGCTACGGCGGCTACTCCGCCCTTGGCCGTGCTCCGCGCGACTTCTTCGTCGGCACCTGGCAACCCTGGCTGCCGACGGCATGGCTCGCCGAAAGCCCCTTACTGGCGCAGAGTGCGCAAGCAGGGGCGGCCACACACGCAGCTGCGATGTGGCCCGGCTTTCCGCAGCGGTAGCATAAACCGCTGCGGTCCTCCTCGTTGGAGCAGCGAGCCATAACATGGCCCGGCTCCAGACACTTGTGGGCACTCAGCACGGCGCGGTTCGAGTAACCGAATCCGCGCCGTGCTCCAGCCAATGGCGAGGTGCCCTATCTTCGCAAGTTTCTTGGCGATCTCCACGGGGGCCGGAGCCACACGCTCCGAGGCCTCGCCCGTGGCGCCGAATCTCTCCCTACTTGAAGGGGCCCAACCCGCAGCCGCAGCCTGGGCGCCTCCCCCACCACCTCCTCCTTCCGGATTGAGTCGTCCAGGCCGGTGATGCGCAGCTCGCAACACTTCTCCGGTCTGGACACCGAACCCCTCTCCGAAAAATTTCGCAGCTTTTTGGCAAGCGCGTCAGCCTTCTTTGCATCGGATCCGGGCAGCTCTATGCGTCCGCCAGTAATGGCGGTGCGCATTTTGAGGCCCGGAGATCCCCAACTCCGCCAGATTAATGTTCTGGGGCCTTTTTTAGAAGCTCGCTATATTCGAGCTTGTCAGCTGCTTCCTCGGCGATCGTGAAGACGACCGCCGGGCCCTTCGGGGCTTTCGGCTGCCTCCTTTTTTTCTTTTTCTCTTGCGCTTCTTCTTTTTCGGCACCGCTTTCCGTTGTGCCGGCTGAAACAACCGGCGCAGGAGGCAGCTAGGGTGCCGTGGACCCCTTTTTCCCTTTGGCCTTTCGGCCGACCACCTCCGACCACGCCTCCTGTATAGGGGGAGGCGTGGGTGCCACTGAGTGTGACGACCTCGCAGAAGTTCTGCGGGACTCCCCTGTACGCCGCGGCAGGAGAATAGGCGACGCGTACAACGGTGGAGTGGCCGTCGTCTCCATCGGCCAAAGGCGTTGTAGAGCGACGCCTTTCGGGGGTTTTGGAGGTCCCCTTATCCACTTTCTTCTTTTTCGCGAGGGCTTCTTCCACCCTCGCCGCAACCATGCTGGCCACCTCTTCCTGGGGAACAGCTGGTCGTGTCCGAAGTTCAGACAGATCCCTCTTCAGCTGCTCCACCTGGCGTCGCTGGGCTTCCAGCTCCGCCTTCAGGTTTTCATTTGCCTCGCGCAACCTCTGCTCCTCCTCGGAGGCCTCACGGTGCATTAGCACCCGGGCTACTCCGTGCACGTCAAGGGCCGCCTCCTTAAGGGCCTTTACAAAAGTTCCCTTAAGGTTGCCCGACGTCTGAGCCACCTTAACAATGCATTTTGAGCTCTGCGACAGACGGCCGCAGAGCTCGAGGAGTGACAGAAACTCCGGGTCGGACCTTTTGGGGTCGGCAAGGGCCACTTCGCCCGACACCCTGCGCTCCTTAATCCGGGTCGCCAACTGCAGCAACTCCTCCTCCGCTTGAAGGCGGATCTCCCTCTCCTTTTCGTCTAGCAAGGCCTTTTTGGCCTTAGCCAGACCCACGTACACTCCCGTTGTGGGAGGACGTCCTCGTCCTCTTTTAGAGGGGCGCGTAACCGACTCTTGGTCCTGCTCCCATCCCGGTCGCACGCGCTCGTCCGAGTCGGAGATCTCCCCTCTCTTCCTTCTCTGACACCATGGAAGTGGCACTTCCACATGTCCGCTCCATTTCTGTTGCATCGTCTGAGTCGAGTTCCGACTCAGACAACACCTGACACTCTCGTCATACTCGTCCGCGCTGATGATAGCGCGCCGGACCCTCCTACTCCTTTGCCCGCTTGGGCCGTAAGCTGCTCTTTGTGCCCCCTCCGTAGCGTGGGCAGACGCGCTCCTTGCCGGAGCGCGTCGGGATTCCCCGCACCTGAGTGCTGGGACCCGCCCGGAGACTCTTTTTCAAAAAGACTTATTTTCCATATTTGTTTACCACTTATGGGCGTGGTGACCAACAACACCCTCCCCTCTGCGTTAGCGACCGGGACTACCTCCCCGGCCATCCATCCCCTCGGCACGCATACACCTTGGGATTTAAGGGTTTTTTATTGAGGTTGGCTCCTCGCGACCGTGCGAAAAGATGACAAATCGCAACGGTCCCGGTCCCCAGACTGGGGATAACGGTTTGCCCGGCCACTCCCGCATCCTCTGAAAGCAGAGGAGTGGAGCGGCATACCCCACCCCTGGTTTTTTATAGTGGTTGTCTCCACGCGGCCCGCGTCTCAGACTGAGACACCGGCCACCGTTCCCCGTGATTGGGGTTTACGGGCGGCCCGACTAGCCGACGAAAGTGTCAAACTAGCCGCGCCTGTTGGTGAGATTTTAGCCGTCCCAAAAACTGGGACGTTACCAGGGTGCACCACGAGGAGGTATCTCACCACGCACCCAACCTAACCTAACCTTTTTTTTTTTTTTTTTTGTAACCCAGGGGAAATGCCTCGCATACCGGTGCCACTGGGATGGCACCGGTTATGTGGGACTAGTCCGCCATCGTGGCGGAATTACCCACTAAAACCCCTGGGGTGGCCTACGCGCGCTTCTAGGGACGGGGGGCAGGGCTCTCGTTGACGAATGTCAGCAACAACCCCCCGCCCTGGCGTCAATGGACTACGCCGAAGGGACATCCAGGCCACTGGATGCCCCTACCTTCGCAGAGACCTGCAATGCGGACAGTAACTTCCCCAGTTACTGCCCGCTGGCCTCTGCGGAACTCCCGGCTGCGGTGGCTGAACCACCCTTGGCCCGGGCTCCGCGCAACGCCTCGGCTTTTCAGGGGGGAGAGCACCCCTTACTGCCGAGGCTGTGGTTCGCAGGTCGGCCCTTGCTCGCGCATAATGCGCAGTGGGCGCGCCGAACATGCCGCCGCAATTGGTCCGCTTGCCGCAGCGGTAACAAAGACCGCTGCGGTCTGCCTGCCTCGCAAGTCGACATGGCCGACCTCGAGGCAGCGTGACACCGCAAAGGGCCGGGTTCAAGCAGCCGAACCCGCGCCATACTCCAGCCAATAGAGAGGCGTTGCTCTTTCGCAAGCAGTTTTGCAACCGCCACTGGAGCCTTTACCCACATGCTTCCGAGTCCTCTTCCCTGTCGGCGAATGTCCCCGGCCGTCAATTCTCCCATGCCGCATCCCGCCTTTTGTGACGCAGCCCATACCACCTCTTGCTTGGTGACGGAGTCATCCAGGCCGGTGATGCGCAGTTCGCTGCACTTCACCGGTCTGGTGACCCGGACGTCGTCACCAAGCACCCTCTCCATGCGCCTTGCCAGTACGTCGGCTTTGAGCGCGTCTGCCCCAGGGATCTCAATAATGCGCCCGCCCGACATGGCGGTGCGCATGCGGATGCCCTCTGGGATCCCCAACTCTCCCAGGTTAATGCCCTCTCTGGCCTTTTTGATGACGGCCGAGTATTCAAGGCCGCCTTTGGCCGCATCCGGGGTGATCGTTATGGCGATCGCCTGCGACTTGGGCACCCGCGGCTGCTTCCTTCTCTTGCGCCTTCTGCGCTTTTTCTTTTGAGCCGGCTTCGGCTGTGGCGGCTTCACAGCTGGACTAGTTCCGGCCGGCTTCGCTTTCCCCTTCTTGGTGCCGCGTGCTGCCACCGTGGACCACGCCTCCTGTAAAGGGGGAGGCGGGATGGCGGCAACTACCTCCGACGTAGCCGACTTCCTGCTCACGACGCTGACTCGGCTCGATCCTAGGATCGGAGACTGAGCAGCTGTCGGCACCTGCGCTATGTCCATGGGACTTGATGCCCGGCGCGACTCGGGGGTGTAGAGGACCCTTTTGCGCGCGGGCAATCGCTCCACAATTACTTTTTCTACCCGAGAGGCTATAGCCTCGGCCACAGCCTCGGGTGGAGTCCGTTTCTCGGTCCTGGTGGAGCGGGACTTTAGCTCTTGCAGCTCTCTCCGCAACGTGGAGATGTCCCGCTCTTTATCTTTAAGCTGGTCCTTCAGCGCGGCGACAGAGTCGCGAAGGACCGCTTCCTCCTCAGTTGCCTCCCTGCGCATGAGCACGCTGGCAACCCATGCACGTCAAGGGCCGCCTCCTTAAGGGCCTTGACAAAAGTACCCTTAAGGTTGCCCGACGATTGCGCAACCTTCACAATGCATTTTGAGCTCTGCGACAGACGGCCGCAGAGCTCAAGGAGGGACAAGAATTCGGGGTCCGCTCGCTCGGGCGCGGCGAGGGCCACTTCACCCGAGACCCGACGCGCGCGGATCCGCTCCGCCATCCCCAAAACTTCCTCCTCGGCGCGCAAGCGCAGCTCACGCTCCTCCTGATCGAGGAGGTCTTTTTTGGCCTTGGCCAATCCCGCATAGTGGCCAGTAGTGGGAGGGCGCCCGCGCCCTCTCTTGGCCACCGGTGTTTTCTCCGGTCTTGGACCCGCACCCCAGTCCGGATCTCTATCCTCACTCTCGGAAGCCGATAGAACGGCTCTCTTCCGTTTCGCGTTGTTATCCGACGTTGCCGCCGAATCCCCACACGTTCCTCTCCCCGTTGCATCGTCGGAGTCGAGACCAGCGACAGAACCGTCGCTGTAGTCCTCGACCTCCGTAACGACTGCAACCTCCTCCTCGTCACTCGACAACACCTGTCGAGCCTTCCTACTCCTCGTCTTGCCCGCTTGGGCCGAAAGCAGTTTTGTGCCCCCTCCGTAGTACGTGGGGCAGACGCGCTCCTTGCGGAGACGCGTGCGGGATTCCCCAGCACCTGAAGTGCTGGGACCCGCCCGGAGACTCTTTTCCAAAACTGACTTTTTATCCATGATTATTACCACTTCATGGGCGTGGTGGCCCAACTCCCCCACCTCTGCGTTAGCGACCGGGACTACCTCCCCGGCCATCCATCCCCTCGGCACGCATACACCTTGGGATTTAAGGGTTTTTTATTGAGGTTGGCTCCTCGCGACCGTGCGAAAAGATGGAAAATCGCAACGGTCCCCGGTCCCCAGACTGGGGATAACGGTATGCCCCGCCACTCCCGACATCCTCTGAGAGCAGAGGAGGGGGAGCGGCATTCCCCACCCCATGGTTTTTTATAGTGGTTGTCTCCACGCGGCCCGCGTCTCAGAGTGAGACACCGGCCACCGTTCCCCGTGATTGGTGTTACGGGCGGCCCGACTAGCCCACGGTGTGAAACTAGCCGCGCCGTAGCCTGGGACGTTACCAGGGTGCACCACGAGGAGGTATCTCACCACGCACCCCAACCTAACCTAACCCTTTTTTTTTTTTTTTTTTTTTTTTTTTCGCTGTGAATCCATTTACGGACTTCCCACTGCACTGGAAATTTGCAGTGGGGGTGTGTGAGACTCGGGGCCCTGTAAAGGGGGGCCCAATACTCACTAAACACAGCGCACTCCAATTCACATGATGACAGGCGACGCGGGAATCCGTTAGGACACTACCATATCCCTGCCTGTGAAGCGCCCGACTTTTAGCGTCAGGCCCGACAAGCCACCCCAGATGTTAAGGGGTGGCGACGGGACCCGTGCGGAGTGATGACACGGTCCCGTTCGACGGTGGGGGATTTGATCCACCATTGGGGGGAAGAAGACGTTCGAATCTTCGTCTTCGTCTTCCCACACGTCTTCTACGAAGTGGCGGGGCGGATGGGCTGTTCTCCCGTTCTCTCTCCGCTGATTCTTTTTGCGACATAACAGTGACGCAAAAAGTCGCTACAGCCTCCCAAGCTCTTTCACTCTCGAGCATTGCTTTCAGCAAGTTGGAGATTGATAGAGTGACTCCTAAGACCGCTGATAGTTCACGCCGTTCAGCAGACCACGACTGGCACACTTGGAGGGTATGTTCAACCGTGTCTTCTGACGCGTCACAGTGGTGGCAGGCAGCTGTTTCTTCCCGTCCTATGCGGTGCAAATACCGCCCGAAGCAGCCATGTCCCGTGAGGAACTGCACCAGGTGATAGGACAGGGACCCACGACGTCTATTGTACCATTGCTTCATTACAGGAACAAGGCCATCAAGTGTTCTGCGACCCGCAGGGGAGACTGCGAGATCTTCTGTCCATCGCTCGATCATAACGTCTTGTGCTCGACGCCGGACTTCTTCCTTTTCTACCTGGGCAGGTTGTTGTCCACCAGCACGCTGATCCTGTACCCAAAAATAGACTTTTGCAAGCACCTCCGCCTCCAACTCCCAAGGCCGGGTGCCTGCCAGAGCACATGCTACTGTTCGGGCGACTGTCGAGTAGCATCGAGCCGCTCTTTGAGCTATTGCTCTTTGCGGCTTTCGCAGGCAATCGAGATTGTGCCTGTCGAGTGCACCCGCCCAAAGGGGTGCTCCATAGAGAGCTATACTCCGTAGTATGCCAGCATATAAGCGCCGACATAATGCACTCGGGCCCCCAAGGTTTGGAAGCAGCCAACCCAGACAAGCGGCAGATTTTATTAG
Source organism: Leucinodes orbonalis (assembly GCA_019425675.1). NCBI lineage: Eukaryota > Metazoa > Arthropoda > Insecta > Lepidoptera > Crambidae > Leucinodes > Leucinodes orbonalis. The sequence goes on from PQWD01000628.1 coordinate 12,720, forward strand.
CCGCGGTGACAGTTGCGCAAAATGCGCATGGAAGGTAAGTCTGCTATCTAGTACTATGCCTAGATATTTAAGTTCAGACCCCACTTTGATTTGCACCCCATTAACCGAGATTGTAGAGTCTGGAGGAATACGTTTGCGGGGGCCATGAAAGTATATGGCCTCCGATTTCTCCAGAGCTACATTGAGTCCTAGTCTCGCAATTCGATTGGCCACCAATGAGCCCGCGACTGAAGCTAGGCGTGATGCTTCTTCATATGACCTTCCCCGGGCTGTTACAAGCGTGTCATCCGCGTAACAGAGGATGTTAGACCCGGGGAGAAGTGAGCCGCGCAGCAGCCAGTCAAAGCCGATGTTCCACAGTAGAGGGCCAAGAACAGAGCCCTGTGGAACACCGGACTCAACATCATGGGTTTTCAGGAGCCCATCGCTGCCCATAAATACCACCTTTCTCTCTTTAAGGTAATCCTGAATTAGAGCCTGCAAATATGGAGGCACTCTATGATATTTGAGTGCTTCTATTATGGTGGCGTGAGGAATGCTGTTAAAAGCATTGGCTATGTCGAGAGATATAGCCAACACTCCGTCACCTGACCCAATTGCTGTCTCTACCAGTGATTTTAACTGAGACAGGGCGTCTATAGTGGATCGACCATGCCTAAACCCAAATTGTGCATGAGACAAATTGGGACCAACCAAGTTAAGGTGCTCGACAAGGCGATTTACCACAATCCACTCGAACATTTTGACTACATCATCCAACAGAACAATTGGGCGATAAGCAGCAGGTGATTCTTGTGGTCTGCCTTCCTTATAGATCAAGCACAACTGACCCTGCCCAAATTTTGGGAAATTCCCAGCAGGCAGTATGGTGAAGAGCTCCTCCGAATCGGCCTAAGTGTTGACCGCAATTTCAGCACAGCCACCAGTACGCAGCATCCGGTATGGGCTGTTTATTGGCCCGAGAGAAGTTCTAATACAGCACGACAATCAGATAGTCGTCGCTATTTCCAACATTTACTGTGCATTCCGGAGTATTCCCCCCTGGCGCCATCGTTGGTGGTACATGATGGTTATTGCCAGGAAATAGAGTCCTTACTACGCGACCAAGCAATTCTGGTTGCAGAGTCTCCGTGAGCGGAGGACCCGAGCGCGGATCTTATTACGCGCAGCCCGGTATGGTCGTCCCCACGGGTTACTGTCAAGAGTCGACAGCATCTCTGCCCTCGCCCGTCTTTGCCCTCGATATTCTTTTTCAGAGTCAGCTTACGTTGTTTATAGACTTCGTATAAACGGTCTTCATTGATAATCGCGTGACGGGCGTCTCCTACTGTGGAGTATATCTTTGAGCGCTATACAGATGCACGAAGGGACGTGCGATTTCGTAGACAACCAGTGGAACCGTCGCCCGGCAGGTGGTGGGCGGGATCTAGGCATAGCAGCATTACAAATCTCCGTGAGAGAATTACGGAGGCAAGTCTGCGAAGAGTCCTATAGTTACCGAATGTACCTGGTGGGAAACAATGCTGAACGATTGCAGCCGTCATTCCCTCTCGGATTTGAGGTGTGTCTTTGCCACGGGGGTTGTTTCGTACCCCTAGATCCAGTTTGAGCTGCAGCTGTCGGTAGACTAACCGAACAAGGGTGTAGAGAGACCTTCGCTGTGTTCTCTCCAATTTTGAACATGTGGGCGATGCAGGGTGGAACGAAGTCCACCTGACCAACCTGACATACGCAGCATGTGTATCGGACTTATTTCAAGGGACATACTGCTGGACAGCCCGCTCTGACAATTCTCCAAAATCGTAGCCGATTCCACTGCGTGAACTTTGTCATTAATCGCAAGTATAATTATTTACGCGTAGCGGTGAACAAGTCCAACCAATTTGCCCTACTAAGGCTCAACTCAGCTAGGGCGGTTGGGGACAAGTAATCGTACGCACGGCGATACCTCATTAAGGAGCTGCTACATCACGGCCTCTCTCGACTGAGAGAGGGATTCTGTAGAGTTACGGTGATACAGCTCCAATTTCAGAGTCACAGAGCCAATTCGGATAGTCTGGTAATATGAATTTAGTGCATGCATAGCTGCATGCGTAGACCTGCGGAGAGGAATTAAGTACAACAAGAGGGATATTTTAGAGATGGAAATGACAGAAGCGAGTCAGCCGTCAAGCATACGTAATCATCCCTCCCCAGGCTTGGGAAAACATATCTTGAGCTCTGGCAGAGTGGTTTAGGTTTGCCTGCAGAAATGCGTACTTTTTAGGTTGTAATGGCATTATTTTCCTGACTCATCTCCACATCCTATCGTGTGCAGATTCGAGTTAGATGTCGACAGGGCAGGTCGTGGATCACCTCTTTGGGGCGGTTACTTTCTTCCCATAATTGTGGCAGATGGTATCTGAGCCTCCAGACAACGGTCACATTTGAATTTTGCTGGCATGAGGAAGCGATGTGTATCCTTCCAAGGGAACACACTTAGATGGTCGACCTTTAGATATCACTTTGCAGAGTGTGTCCCGTCCAAAGGCATTGACATGCAATGGTTGGCATCAGTGACAGAATTTGTGCCGGCTCCATGCTGGATGGAGCCTGCGCTTATCACTGTTTTGGCCGGCACGGGACACTGTAAAAATCGCGACCTGCCCACCGGACAGGTTTCCCAGCTTTTATATTTTCCTCAGGGCAACACCTTAGTCACGCTAGTAATATGACCTCAGCCTTTAAGAGATTGAATAGTCAGCACTAATTCGGATGTCAGTGCACCTAGTGGGTCTGGAGATTTTAGCCACATCAGAAATAATTCTACGATTTGGAGGAAAAGTCTGCCTTTTCAGACGCTTGTTCATCCAGGAAGCTCAATATTCGGCCTGTGCGTTGAGACTCTTGACTGGGCCAATACCCAGCTGTGCGGAATCAAAGCTCCGGCCCGCTCAGAGGATGAAGGCGTAGTCTCTGCCTTTGTCAGGGATCCGGGTCAAAGTCACACTACGGCGCACGATTTTTGGAGGACAGTTCTTCGCTTTGCTTTTTAGCAGGCTTTTTGCTGCGGAGAGCACAGAATATCTAGATGCATGCGCCCCAATTGAACTTGCATAGCAAGCTCCCTGAGGTATCGAAGGAGTTGTTGATTTGGTCTTCTTCTTTTTCTTCTGACCCTTTTTTACCAACATATGACACCCCTAATTGGTGGGTTGTGCTGGTAGACGGAGTTCTTCTTCATATGCAGACGAGACGGTTTGATATCGCATTGGTTTTTTACTTGCGGTTAAAACCGCTTTGCCCTTCTTTGTTTTAGCCGCTGATCTCACTATTTATTTAGCATCTGGGAAAGCGTGCGGCCGCTAGACGTTTCTCAGCAGAGCTGTCATAATGACGAATCGAGCATTTATATTGTCCGCTTCGTAATACGCGTCTCATTATTCTCATGGTGGAGAGAGCAATTTCTGGCGAAGTGGCGAGCATCAGCTTTAGCCACGCGTTCTGATACGAGCGGTGGACCCTCATTGGACTCAAATCCACAGGGTTGTAGGGATTCCCGTCGACGCACATCTAACAGACTAGAGCGGAGCTCTGAGAGCTCTTGCTTCAACGTCGAAATTTCTGAAAGGATCCGCTGGTTTTCGGAATGAAGTCTTTTGTTCTCAATCTGCAGTTTTCTAGTCTCGTCAGTTGCAGAGCGATTTGCAAGCTCTGTGAAGACATTCTGCAATGTATGCGCTGACATCTTAAGGGCCTTTTGAATTGTGCCTATAGATGTGAGGACTTCCCGCTATTTGAGATGTCTGGATCTTGGGATTCCTATAGTCAAGTCTTAACGTCGACTTGTTCTGTGTTAGAAGGCGATTCGGGATTATGAGGTAACAGCGTAATGACGTGCTCCTAAATTTGTCATGCATTTCCGTTCCCTTGCCATTTCAAATTCTCTAAGTTTAGCTTGTTCAATCACGTTGGAACTTCGCAGCCAACATATTGTCCAGTAGTCGGGGGTTGTCCACGACCCCTTCTGGCAGTTGGCATCTTGCGTACAGGACGCTCATCCTTGGACTCTGAACCTGAGCCACCCTCTTCATTTCCGACTTGTTCAGGTAAGGCGAACCTGAGTGACCAGTTGTGGCTTAGAGGACTAGACATAGCAGTTTGATTCATCAATTTCTCACCTCATTAGATTAGAGACTCGTGCTATACAGAAGCAAAGAACACAGCTTTTTATAGACTTGTTCTCATTATCCGATCGCAAAAGGGCGACAGAACAAGGTCGCATTAACTGCGACATGTGAAGACCGCGGACGAATTCGCCAGAAAGGGATTGCCTCCATATATTCGCGGGGCTGCGTCCGAGGATGAGGGATTCGCCGCGATGCGATGGACCTCTGGAGAATCATTGTATTTAGACTCTGTTCATTGTGAACCTGCTGGGGGCAGTTGCCCCTTCTTGCGCTAGTGAGATGACTAACCCGGCACCATCACATCGCGCGCCTTTCACTTGGGATTTGGGGGTTTTTTATTGAGGTTGGTCACTGTCGATGCGCGAAAGATGGGCAAAGATCGACATTCCCGCTCCAGACTGGAGTATACGTTTCCCCCAACTGGCACTTCATACGTTCTGATAAAGCATAGGGAGAAGCGCAGCAGAGTTGGAGTGTTTGCGACGAGAATGATGCTCAAAGTAAATTTTAAGATCATTCCCCCGTGCCCAGAGTCATCGCCAACTGTTGGTATTCTGCCGAATATGATTCAACAAGGACAGCAACAGCAGCCAGGATGTAATCCGGCTTGCACCCACTAACCTCACTTTTTTTTTTTTTTTTTTTTTTTTTTTTTTTTTTTTTTTTTTTTTTTTTTTTTTTTTTTTTTTTTTTTTTTTTTTTTTTTTTTTTGTAACGGGCATGCGCATCGGTGCCACTGGGATGGCACGTTATGTGGACTAGTCCCATAGGTGGCGGAATACCCTAAAATCTGGGTGACCTTCGCACTCTGGGACGGGGCTGGGTCCTTAAGTAGTTAAACTAAAGCTACCGCCTGGCGCCAGATACGCGGCGGAACATTCAGGCAATGGATGCCCGCCTTGCGGTGCCGGCAATGCGGGTATGAGTCCAGTCACTACCCGCGGGCATCACTCCGCGTCTGCTGGTATAGGCGCTTGTCAGCCGTACCTTGGAGGCGCGCTTCTTCTCAGGGGAGGTTTGACCCTTGGGCCGCAACAGAGTGGGTTGCGGTCGCTGATCGCATAGTGCACAGGGGCCCGAGCCGCACCGTCTCGTGACCAGTTTCCGCAGCGGTAAACAAACGTGCGGTCGAGAAGTCGCTGGTGCAGGTCGGGATGGCGACTCTAAGCACCGGAAGCATCAGGGCGCGAGGCTCAGAATCGACTACGAGGCTCCACCATATGGAGTGTTTCGCCGAGCTAACTTTTGGCGGCTCTAGGGGCCGGAGACACATGTCTCCGGCTCGGCGAACAGATTTCCCCCGCTTGAATGGTGCTATCTCTGCAGCGCAAACTGCGATGCCGCACTACACTCATCCTTGTCAAGAGTAAGTAAGCCGTGACCGAAGCTCACACGACTTGAGGGCCTGTCCATCACTTATGTCCTCGTCAAAACCTCTGCAGTTTGACGCACACGTCTGCCTTTTTGTCGTGGGCGCTGGCATTTCCTAAGATGCCGCGCGTTATGGCTCAGGCATTGCAGTCCGCAGGTATCCAGGTGGCGAGGTTCAGACTCTGCCTCGCTTCTTTATGACATCGTGGTATTTGAGGCCTCAGGTGCATCGGCCGATCGTAAGAGAACGCGGCGTTTGGGGATTCGCTGCTTTTCTTCTGGTGTCGACGCTTCCTCTTTGTTTGGCCCGGTGGAAGCGGTTCTGCTGTTCGGGTTGCGGCGGTGCCGGTTCACGACGCCGACTTCCTACTGGATGGCGTCTTAGGCCGACGTATTACGACGACGCTCTGTAAAGGGGGAGGCGTGGGACTATCAGACACGCGACCTGATGAGTTCTGGATCAGCTCCATGGTCCGCTTGGACAGGGCGCGCGTGAGGCGACGTGTTGCCGGCGCTTGGAAGGGTTGTAGTAGTCGACGCCTTTGACTTTTCTATTTTTGGGAGGGCTTTTTAAAACCCGCAGCGATAACCGCCGATCTCTTGTGGAGGGAGGGCCGACACTGGAGCGGGACGAGCGATGTACAAACTCCTTCTGTAACGCCTAAGTCCGCTTTTCTCCTCGAGCTGCTTCATGGGAGTGATGTTTTTCTCGCAGAAGGGTTCCTCCTCGTGTTTTTCTCGATGTGCGAGAATCTGGCACGTGTGGACGTCGGCAAGCCTCTTCAGGAACGACAAAGGTGTCCCTGAGTGCCGACTCGTTGCAACCGTTAAGAATTCCTTGGAGCTCTGCCTAGGCGTTCGCAGAGCTCATAGGCAAGTAAGTCGGGTGGGCATCTTGGCACCCGAGGGCAGCGATCGCAGGACCCGCGCGACCGAATCGGGCGTAGCCAAACCTCCTTTCCGCGCGCAAGCGCAGCCCTCATCCTTTGGTCGAGGGTCTTTTGGCTTGGCCAGGCCCGCGTATGACATGTCGGGGCGCCCTCCGCCCGCTTGGCGTCCTCTTCTAACGGGCTGCGCCCATTTGGTCTTAACTAGAGCCGGATACAGGGCTTCTTTTCTTAGTCTGAAATTGACTCCAACGATATCGCGCTACCGTGCGTGGCTTCGCGCTCGGTTGCATCGTCCGAGTCCAAGTCCTACAAATCATGTCGTGGACTCCCAAACATACGCGATACTCGCGCGTTCGCATCGACACAAGGTGAACTCGTCCACTTCTCGTCTGCGCTTGGCGAAGTCTGGTTTGTGCCCCCTCGTATACGTGGGGCAGACGCGACTTGCGGGAGCGCGTCGCGGATTCCAGCAGAATACACATACTGGGACGACGGAGACTATTTTACAATCAGAGCTTTTTTCCTGTTTGTAAATACTTATGGCGTGGATGACAGCAACCACCACCTCTGCGTTAGCGACGGAACATCCAGCCATCCATCCTCGGTACGCATACACTTGATTAAGGGTTTTTTTATTGAGGTTGGCTCCTCGGCGACGTAGCGAAAAGATGGAAATGCAAACGGGTCACGGTCC
>PQWD01000629.1:0-23262 GCA_019425675.1 Leucinodes orbonalis
ACTATAAAAGTACTTCTTATGCTAGGTCAGTCAACTGTATAATTAGTTGATAGATAATTCTTAAATTAAGGAAACAAAAATATTTACAAGCGTGATTCAACGAGACGGCAGCCAAACATCGGGCACACTCCGACGCCACAAAACCAATTATTGGAAACTGAGAAAACAATGGAAATATTTTTCATCTAATCACAGCATCGGCAGATTTGATTCCCTCTCGCACAACATTTCCTGTAAGTTAACTTACCAACAAACCGACGTAGTACCTACGTGATCTTATTACAGGAATCTGCCGATCATCTGTTCGCGGAGATGTGAACAGATCTCCACTTTCGTCCATTCTTATAAGGTACAAAATCCTTGAGCTTCGGAGCTTACATTCAAGCTATATACCACCTTTTTAGTTTTACGCGTTGTTCATTTATTTCGCGAGATTACAGGTTCTTCTACGACGCGATCTTTTTTATTTTTCAAATTAGTAGTTAAGAGGTCCCACGCCTTTATCGATCTACGCTACAACAATGATATTCTATATAATATAAACGTAGATACGCCACCCGTGCCTCAAAAAGTAACCGCCAAGGAGTATACAGTTTAGTAGGCTTTTGTTTAGGTAAATGTAAGCTCATTCGAAATATGTGTATGTGTGCTGTCACTGCATTCGGATCATTTTTTTAGGTTGGTTTGTGAGCATGTCACGAATCTATACTTTTTATATCATTGCACTACAAGCAAAATCCTAGTATGCTGACTGTTTATTAACATAGAACTGATTATATTGATATTTTCTGCCATGTATGATACAACTTTAGAATCAGTTAACATTAGAAATCTTCTTTTCATAGTGATATGACGTAAAGCGTCGGTGGCTCATTTGTGTGGACTGTTGCCTTGCGATCTGAGTGCGCAGTTCCAAATCCCGCTCTTACCAATATGTTTCTAAATTTTCGAAACTTATATGTACTTATCCGACGCTTCTTACGGTAAAACGTAAACACCGTGGTAGGAAAAAGACGCACGGCTTGATTAGAATCAAAGGTTGTGCGTGAAGTCAGCCAATGACGTTGGGCCCGCGTGGACGACTGAGAGGCTATACACCCTTTACGGGAAGGCTCGTGCCCCTTGGTTGGGACGCTTAACGAACTGATGATGATGACTTAGAGTCGTATTTCCACATTAAGGGCCTGTACATGGTGAAGCAGCACTTTATTTATTTACTCTTAACCCTTCAATTATGTACTTGGCACTGGTATCATGTGAATCATACAATTATAACAAATAGGACTACAATCAAAAATAGTAACCAGTTATCCGCGAGTTGTGTATCTCATCAAACAGAATGCGCCACCATTCGGATCTATTTATGTCCTGGTCCCATAATGCTGCCCCGGAAAGCCCTTTGTAGGGTTGTCACTATGGCGATACTAAAGTTTTATTGGAGCCAATTATTTATTGATATTAATTTAAAAGTAAGCTGTTGAAAATTAACAATTATTTGTGTTATTAATCGATATTAATGAATACAAATAATTGTTAAAGTTTACAATGATATGTCGATGCTTGTCCTTGTTTTATAGACAATTTTCATCTTATTTTTAGATAGTTAAGGTTTGTATTTGGAACAGTCTTTCTCTCTTACCGCAATAGAATATAAATTAGCTTGGTGGAAGTCACTGATACAAAATATATATTAATTAATAATAATTTATGTATACGTACATCCTTCAAACGTCGGCCATGTACGAAGCAATTTCATTATTTGGATAGAACGCGTCGCGCCTGCTTTTGTACCAATAAATAAATAAATTTAATTTGGATGTGAGTTTTGTATACTAATATTATAAAAATATAGTACAGTTTTATACAATTAATAAATTAAGCAGGTTCATTTATGAAAACAATATGAAAATTCTCCACTATATTCTCAGAATAGAGTTTTACAAATCTATTATATAAATAGATTTGTAAAACTCTATTCTGATAAATTCGTGCTGAAGTTCAGCACGAATTTATTCTTCTGTGAGGCAACTCGAGATCCAAATCTCCCTTATTTTACTCTCTATAATTTCTTCGTGCTCTCCGCTCGATTTGGACTCGGATGGCCTTATCATCTTCACCAGACAAATTTTAGCCCAAAATATACTCGTTTGCCTTCATCATCAGCTCATTATACGTCCCCATCACGCACAACCTTTGAATCTCATCGCAGGTGTCCACTGTTTTCCTTCACCAAAAGTGCATCGGATAACGTACATATCGTACCTACTAAAAAGCTAAACTGTAACCCCCATATAAGTTATATGCGGTCAGTTTCGCTTTTTACCGTCGATATAATTTCGAAAATTCGTAGACTGGTATGTGGAATGATTTAACTCTGTACCCTCCATATTGGAAGGCAACAGTCAACACCATGAGCCACCGAAGCTCACTCGTGGCAAACGGCAAACGTACTTAAAGATAAAAAAAATTGACTGTGTCAACCCTAAACGGCGGCATCCCTATGAAATTGTAGCGCGCGACCTTTTCACGCACGAACGGAGGCCGCACTAGACCCGGGATTAAATATAGCCGCGATACGCAGGTGATCGAGACATAACGAGATCACCCAGCCTCTGGTCGCGCTACGGTGAACTAGCGGGTTCAAATAAATCTGGGCTGCAATTCCGATAATTTTAAAATGCGCTCTATAGCATCGTTATTGTGCTTAATAATGAAATTTTGCACTCATCGTTCGGTTTTATGGTGGATTTTATTTTTATTACACATAAAGACAATTAAATCAACTATATAATTATCATTTTATACCATAAACATTGAAGTTATACTGGAATCCCAAATTTATCGTTGAATTGTAAAGTGTCCTAATATCAAGTACTTTAGTGGAATCGAGGCCTCGGAAATTTCTCTTGGAATTGTCTGGAGCGCTCGCACGGTTATGTTGTCAGGCGATCGCGCGTGACGCATTATTCGAGTGAGCGTGATGACTTTTGTAAGGCTGAAGATGTTTAGCTGTTACAAGTTAACGGAGAGAAAAAATATTGGGTTGTTTTTACACCAGTAGCTTAAGCCTCCTTTAGTGAAAACCTAATCAAGTCATCCAAATTGGCTTTGGACGATATATATTTTATTATGTATATATTTGATATATTCAATATGATAACGAATATCATATGTTGAACTTCATGAAGCCAACATTGGGTTGTATATGTACAGTTTTATGTGATTTTGGACATATTTGTGTCTACGATTCAAAGATAACGTGTGAACAATAACCCATATAAATATTCTATGTATAACATGTAAGTTTTTCAAAAACAATCTAAGTATGTTTATCGTTGTTTAGTACCCATACTACAGGATTCACGCTTAGCTTAGGGCTAGATGGCACTCTGTAAATGTCAGTGGATATGTATTTATATACTCGTAATTGTCAACAGAATAACACCTTGCCCTTACCAACATTCGAACCAAAGTTAGACCAGACAATTAAACCCGACGTTAAAATTTACGTAATAAACAATTAAAGTCTAATCCCGATTCAATTATCCTACTACTTTACGACCAATAACAGAAGAGTTATATCAATTCCAAATTCAAAACTGACATCACCTGCGTACAAACCACTTAACTTCAAAAAGCATCAATTCAAACACTATAAAAGTACTATTCATAAAACACTTAGCCGGCATCTGAGAGTCTACGCGGACTGACATTCGTCGACCTTCGTCACGTAGGTCGATGCAGACTTCAGACAAGAGGTCGTTAGGCTGTTGCGCACTAAAGCGAGCATAACTATGTAGCATAGTGATGGTGCTCGTACTAGATATGTGTTAGTATATCGATTAAAGAAATAAATAAAATGCATTTATTTTACCACAAAATTAACATTAGAAGACAAGAACAGTACAATTGTAACAAGAACAATAAAAAAAATTACATACAAGAAATTATAAAATATATTTGAACAAAAAACAATGTAAAAAGAAAAAAAACCGGTAAGGATAAAAAAATGTAGTCAAAAAAATGACCCCGTCTAAGCTTGTGTTGTCGTGTATTTGAGTAGCCATTAAAATTATTCAAAAGTGGATTAAGGGCTAAGTCAACTGTTTCTAAGAAAGCAAGAGCGATAAACTCAGATTGACCTTAATAGCGAATGCCAGTATATTAATAAACTCATAGAGATAAATCTGTAAAACGAGCTTTATGCCCACATATTTCGATACATTGAACGTACATCCCTTGTCCGACGGTTTTGCCTTGCCGTATTCTATTTAACCCACATTGTGGAGCCCGCGAATTCTATTTCCATTCGATTTGATTTCATGAGGAATTGCAAAAAAGAAGTTACTCCATTTTGTACACGAGCAAACGCATTGACAAGTAAATAATACTTTGTGATTTCTTTGTTATATTGTGATGTTTCGAATTTTATATTTTTAATATTGTAGTGAAAGACAAAGTCCTAAACTTTTTATTTAATTTTGCCTAACAATAGGTTCTTGTTGATTCCAAACCACAAAAAAAAACATTTAAGTATAACAAAAAAATATTTTGATACTAAAAAGCGCTTATTGGTTTTGTTTTTAAGGGGGTAACAAAAATGTCCGAGACTTTGTATAGTTAAATACATTCACGTAAGAGTATAACTAATTTTTGTATAGTGTTTAGGAGCTGATTTTATCTCATTCGAAAAAATATTATAATTCATCATGTTGCTTAAAAAATATTGTAAGTAAGTCATGTACTTACTTCATACAATAATTATTTACATGATTGTTATAGACTTGTTTTACTTCCAGCTCAAACTATTTTCATATACCACCATGGGCAACTAAGTCCAACCATGAACTGTATTAACTGACTCGTACAAAAAATAATTTACATCACACTTTCATCCCATCACAGCTCCACATCTCTTCAATTATTTGACCGCCAGCAATCCAGACACAATGGAAAATCTATTGTTTGTGACGCTTTAAACACAAAGATGCAATCCAAGTTCCAGACACAAATAGAATCTATTGTGTCTGGCGCCTCAAGACGTCATTTGCGGTCAAAGGGTGAAACCATTATTTACCCATTATTACCACCCATTCGTACCAAAAAGTTCGGTTCTTCTTTCATCGTTCGAACTTCAAGGCAGTGGAAGGTCCTTCCTGCGTCTATGTTTCCCGATACATACAATTTCTTTACAAGGGGTTTTCAAGGCAAGAGTAAACACGTATTGAGTTTGCGTGATACATCTTAGATGCATCGTCACTTTCCATCAGGTGAGATGGCAGTCAAACGCACTCAAATTTTTTATAAAAATAATTAACTAAGGTAAAGTTAACCAAAAGTAAAGTTAACAAAAGTTAACTCCATTTATAAACTGAACGGCCATCAAACAAAATGACGTAAGCACCCCGGATTGACACCATTCGTCGCATAATAGAATGCACCGTCCCCAAGAGGTTGCTACCCGTGGCGACGCAATTTGCATCGGCAGAGGGCGCGCTCACACACCTACTGTTCAATATTTTACGTGGATGGGAAGCGCTGAAAATGCCGAGCGGAATGGGGGCGAGATGACGCCTTTTTGATAAACAGGTGAAAACAAAATGGGATAGTAATATGGGCTCGGCAAAGTGTAGGTATGTATCGTAGCAATGAACTGGGAAAAGGGACTTGTACGACTCGATGTTACTAACATTGGATGTAAGGGTGGTATGTGTAAAAGGTATGTATATATACCTCCATTGCAATTGGATAGGTGGTCGTTTGCTTTGATGATTAGTGAGACGGGTAGTGATATTGAATAACTTGGCTTTTAAGGTCAAAATAAGCAATTATATTATAATCCTTCGCGATCACTCGTCTACTATGTAATAGGTCGGGTATAGTCTCAGTATTGTTGCTAAGTTGATACAGAAAATTTTACTACTTTATTGTAAAGGTTTGCCTATAATCTCTCTTCAACCTATTGCAGTCCACTGCTGGACATAGGTCTCCCCCATTTTGCGCCAGACATTGCCTATAGTAGAAGCACATAACTTATTTCAATTATTAAAAATAATAATAAAGTTGCTAAGTTGTTATAGAAAATTTTACTACTTTATTGTAAAGGTTTGCCTATAGTAGGAGCACATAACTTATTTCAATCATTAAAAATAATAAATATCGACTGAATATCAAGTACACAGCGCTGTCTAGCCCAAAATTAATCATGCAGCTCGTATTGCGGTTACAAATTAATCATGCAGCTTGTATTGCGGTTACAAATTAATCATGCAGTTGTATTGCGCGTTACAAATTAATCATGCAGCTTGTATTGCGGTTACAAATTAATCATGCAGCTTGTATTGCGGTTACAAATTAATCATGCAGCTTGTATTGCGGTTACAAATTAATCATGCAGCTTGTATTGCGGTTACAAATTAATCATGCAGCTTGTATTGCGGTTACAAATTAACTGATAAATCATACTCATATACTTTTTTTTGTAAATACATCAATAACACATACATCCATTAACTAAGCAGATTAAAAAAAACTGAAATACCTATATTATTTCTGTTTTTCTACATTTCTGTGATTTTACGGTTGTTATGATCACTGAACTTAATTATACTTAGAAGGAGGAGTAAATTGACGCTAACCACAAGGTTTATGTTCATATTATATTGAATAATCTGTCAAACTGATTTGGCTTTAATGTAAAAGTATCGCAAAAACTTTAACAAAACTTACTAGAATGTGTTAGTAAACAAATGATTGCAATTCTACGAGTCTTCGCACCCATAATTGAATTGAATTCAACGTTACAAAATGGCGTATTGTTCGCGCCATCGTAAACTTGTCAGCTCTCCGCTCGGCACGTTTAAAACCTTGCACGGATTCCCGAAAAATACGACACATTAATTTCGCCCGTCTACCGAATAATGTTTGCGGCCAAACAAATTCCGGCAAAAATGAAATGTATTCGGTGAAAAGCGAAAGTAAGATTGATCGCGCAAGTTCAATAAAGTTGGCCAAGAATTTTGTAGACATCCCCTTTCGAGGCGGTCGTGTGTACCTATGTACAGCTGGGGACACACCGGGTCCAGTGGTTTAAGAATGGATGAACGCTCTCATTGCTATATGCATACATTTGTCTATATAAAAATTGAATAAGAAAAAATATTTAAAAAAGAAACGAAAAGAGAAGCGTGATATATATGGCGGTATTTAGGTGACGGCAACATAAGCAAGAAATTATTCCATTACATAGGGAGCTGCTCATAATACAACAATCTTAATACTGTCAATTTAATAAATATGTATATAGGTAATCAGAAAATCGCATAAAACCATTAAAGAAACAACCAAATAAAAAGTAAAGTTAGAACCAATATTACATGAAACATCTTAATACCGCGATTCAAACACAAACACCGCCATCTAGTGGCGGTGGGAAGAAGCTGGCCTGAAATTGGTCAATTTCACGGTGGAAATGTAACCAGTGTCCCACCGGCGTGGTAACCAATCAGAGAGGGGAGTTTGGAGATTGATATTTGATCCTTTAAGTTAAGTCGGCCGTCTGAACACACAGAGCCTCGGTGAGTTTGCTTCATAGTTCGAATATTTATATTAAACTATTGCTTGAAGCTTATGGCTTAGCTGATATAAGTGCCTTGGATTTACTTGATCCCAATAAACTTATTACAAGGCTTTTTTTACAAAATAACTATTTAAAAACGTGACTTTCAGTTGGTATCTTTACTTAAATTGAGTTAGAAAGGGATGGTGCTATTTATCGTAAAAGTGTTATCCCTTTGTAACTCTATTCAAGTAAAGATCAACGCTTGAGTCTCGTTCTAGAATACAGGCCTAAGAATGGTAGATTCAATTCATTGAGGTGATATGCGATTATTATGGAGGTTTCAAGTTTAAATGATACTATTAAGAATAATTTTATTTTTATGTTCAACAATATTATTTTTATGTTCAACGGCCAAGTCGCACAACATCAACCATAATAATAAAGTAATCGCAGTAAGGAACCTTAGACTTGGCCTTTGTTTTGATTCCATTACTTTTTAGAGATAATCAAGCAGCTCCATCGAGACTTGGCTAGATTTTCTACAGAATGTTTTTGGTGGGATACATACTTACTACACTTATTATCAAAGTTACAAAACAACACTATCAAAGTAATGAAATAACGTTTGTATGTAATATTATATCTGGGTTAATGGTGACGTTCAAAAAACTTATAAAATGTACCTTCATGGCAAGCAAGATTTTTATTGTAGTCATTTTTTTTTATTATGGTCTATTGTATTTAAGGGATTGAAGGGTTTGCGTGAAGTCGGCCAATACGCACTGGGCCGCGTTGAGACTAAGCCTAATCACCCTTTAAGGGTAGGCTTGTGCCCCTCGGTGGGGACGTTTATCAGCTGATGACGATAAAACAAATCGTCAAATCATCCTGTTGACACATAATTTTAAATCTTTTACCTCAAATTCACTATTCTAATACCAACAAAATAAAGACAAGACAATTTAAAGACAAAACGGTGTATGACTCAGTGATAGTACCACAACCCCTGCTATTCTGTCATACCCTTTTTCAATAGTATAAGTTCAAATTGTTGTAATCGAGCAGATACTAAAAAAAACACTAAGCAACTCCAGCAACACATATCATTTAAATATGCCTTGAGCGAGAACCATGGATTGCCTCTCAAAGAGCCACCTTCGACATGCTTTGTGAAAATAACTTTAAACCTCGTGTGAATTACAAGCATCCGTGATTTTCCGTGTAATTTTAAAAACAAACACAATTATATTCTGGTTCAAACACGGTGGGCATCGCCTAACATAATCATTTGTGCGGTGCGGCCTACACAAAAACATTGTACACAATCCCCCACAATTAATGCTGTTTTGGGCGCTGACAGTACAATAAGCGTACCGTCGCCAAATTAAACAATTCTCACACGAACAATGCTTTGAATGCGAATTTTTACTGTCAACTGTTACATTTTTATTGTTATGCCCGATTTCTATTGAGCATTCGACTCTGTTAGAATTGGTCTGTGAAAAGTTTTGTTCTATGTACAAGATTTTATTTTAAAAACATCGTACCTATGTTGCAGGTCAACGGTTTGGCTTTAAATCAACTTTGTGCGAGTTTTCTGTCGATAGCCTTTTCATGATAAAACTGTTTTCTTTAATGTCAAAAAAATCTGCTTTTATACTTGAAAAACTATTGAAAATGTGATTGATATGTAGTGGTAAAGGCTAAAAGGGTCGTGAATAATTTGGTGTGATTAATTTGTGTCAACACATACACGGTGCCGCAGACTTGCTCTTTATTCATGTTTAGTACGCTAGGTACGGGTGGTATGATTTTATAGTGAAAGACTATATGAAAGTTCTTAGGAATTTATTTGTACAAACTTTCGAGTAAACGGACAATCTGTCCCAATCGTGGAATACAAAAGGTTTAAGTTTTAATGAAAATCATGGGATTATTAAGACCACACCGTGTACCCTGATCTAGTTCCGGAAGTCGTGGGTTCGAATGTTGTACAAAATTTATCGTAATAGATTTTATTGTTCCAACACTTAGATAAACAATAAACTAACTAGGTGCCCATCATCATCATCATCATAGCAGCTCATTAAACGTCCCCACCGAGGGGCACGAGCCTACCCGTATAGGGTGATTAGGCCTTAGTCGTCCACGCGGGCCCAGTGCGGATTGGACGACTTCACGCACAACCTATGAATCTCTTCGTAGGCGTGCATGTTTCCTCACGATGTTTTCCTTCACCGTAAGAGCGTCGGATAACGTACATTTATTTCGAAAATTCGAAAACACATTGGTACGTGTCAGGATTTAAACCTCAGCCCTCCCGGTAGGAAGGCGACAGTCCACACATTGAGCCACCGACGCTCTAGGTGCCCAATCTCACTCAAAAAATGTCCGCGGCAAAAGTCTGCCCATCGCGTCAGCTGGGCAGAGTGCTTATTCATAATCACGTCGCTTGCTTTATGTCATAATGTCATAAAAGTGTGCTCGTACATTTGATATAGTAGTCTTTCCAAAAAAAAAAATTGCAGATTTAAAGTTTCTATTTCTCCGGTTTATGATGGTTTTAGCGTTGATTTAGACCGCTGCCTTATCCGAGGGTCGAATATAATGCTGACTGAATCAGCTGATTGTCTGAAAAGATTATTTTGTGATTAGGAAGGCACAGAGCGTCGGTGGTTCAAAGGTGTGGACTGTCGCCTTCCTACCGGGAGGGCTGAGGTTCAAATCCTGACACGTACCAATGTATTTTCGAATTTTCGCAAAATATATGTACGTTATCCGACGCTCTTACAGCGAAGGAAAACATCGTGAGGAAACCTTCATGCACGCCTGCGAAGAGATTCGAAGGTTGTGTGTGAAGTCGGCCAATCCGCACTGGGCCCGCGTGGACGACTAAGGCCTAATCACCCTATACGGGTAGGCTCGTGCCCTTTGAATGAGCTGATTTCGGTGGGGACGTTTAATGAGCTGATGATGATGATGATAGGAAGGCACATTTATCTGTCGTTCCAGCTATATAACGACGATCGCTATGTAAATTCACACTAGAAACTCTCATATTAGGATTAGTTTGATTATTCATTTATTTGTATTCCGGAAAGCGCTGGATGCATATTACCTCAGATCGGTACGCATGGAAAGCATTGAAGGAAGCCTATGTCCAGCAGTGGACGTCCAAAGGCTGAAATGATGATGATTCATTTATTAGACTTCCCACTCTATTAGAAGAATATGTCTAAAGAAAATGATTTACTTTCCCTGTTAGCCAGTAGTATTTTTATATAAACTTTATCAGTGCGTCAGCTATTTCCTCATCATAAAAGGTAAACTGTGTAACATCCAAACTTCCAGGTAAATGGTAAATTAATTAAGAATGAATCCGCTCAAAAACCCTCCGCCGATTTCCTTCAAAGTTTGCACATTAGTCGTTGAAACTCCACTAAAACCTGAGTGCTACAAACTTCGCTCGTTATTTTCACATGTGTTTTACTCCAGGTGATTTTTTTTAAAATATCTGTTAACTAATTAGAATGAAGCACCCAACTTGGGGCGATTTGTCTAAAGTAAATGTCTGCTATGTTAACGTAACGTATTTATGTGAAGTGATAAACATGTGAAATGTGTCTGTAAATAATTAGAATCAATGTTATTTTAACGAACCATGATTGTTGTGATGGTCGAGAAGTCGTCGTCTACATCAAGGGTTTCTGGTTCGGGCAGTACAAACATTTGTGAGAAAGAACATGCTATTTATAATAATGTGATAGTTTCATATATATATTATGTATATTTGGAAGGTGTTGTGCAAAGTTGTAATTGTTGCAGAGTTAAAGGAATATTCTATTACTTAGTTAATGTAGAACAAATTTATGCTAATTAAAGAAGCAACTGTTTTCCTACCTTCTAGTAAGCTCTCATATATGTATTTACAATATTTTACACATATCGGAATAAACAACTACTCTCATTGAAACATAAAAACTAATACCTAAAAACATGTATTTCACATCCAACAAATTATAACATAATTATAATATAAAATTACGCTGTCCGTATCCAATCAAAATTGATGACGAAACAACAAGTACCTATCGCAACCGGCCAAGCTAGTACATACATGTTGGCAGACCGCCAAGGTTTAAAAAAGGTAAAAACAATGGCTGCCTATTAAAACCTCATACCTATCACAGCGCATAGTCGCTCTAACATAATTAAAAGCGATGCAACTAAGAGAAAAAACTAATTATAAGTTTCCCGTAGAGAGACCGGAGGCTATTATGCCCAAGGGTCGACGCGCCTTTACTAAAATATAACTCTTACACAAAAACAAAGTACGATTATGACGTGACATATCAACAAAAGTATATTATGTCATATTTGACGACCCAAGTGGTGCTCGAGACGTCGGCTACTATACTAAGGGTTCCTGGTGCGATCCCTGGGCAGTACAGACATTTGCCTACATAAATATGTCTGTTTGTATTGGACTGGCTATTTTTATGTATGATATGTATTTGCAAAAAAGTGTATAAATATGTTTATCCGTTCTTTAGAACCTATCTAAGTTACAGGCTAATGTTTAGTTAGGTCTAAATGGCGCTGTTTATATCAGTGGATATAAATTAATTAATAATTATATACACATTCATTATAACTTTGATATATCAAACTGCGTTATTTGCTGATTTATTCTCAGTATAGAAACAAAGATATAGAATCCGAACCAGTTATAAACATCCGCCTATAACGTGCCTTCCCGACAGTACAGCTATGGGAGATTGGCTGTAACCCATCTCGCGGACTCAATGCGGATTGTGGGTAACGAATACCATCCTAAGATTGCCGAGACCGACAATTTAACATGCCTTCCTTCCTAACATGCATGGAATCATTACTTTTCGGACAATTACTTCAGCCGCAATGTCCTTACCAAACTGAGAAGAATCTTATTATTATGAAGCTCATCTGATGGTAAATGACGCCGTCGTTCATGTACACTTGCAATACCAGAGGGCAAAGAATGGCGTTGCCGCCTTTTAAGTGGAATACGCTCTCTTAAAGGACGCCAGGTCGTATCACTCAGGGAATAATTCAGCTGGTAACTGATTCCACAGTTTTGTATTTCAGAATATACAAGGGTTTTAGACTTCTTTATCATTACTGAGGAACAAATGACAAAACAAACAACACTGTAATAATATTAGGTGAAGTGTCGAAACATAAAAGGGGTAATAATTTCGATGTACTAACGGCGAGCGTTCCTGTCAACCTGTCACGCAATGAAACTCGCTTTTAATTACACTAAACCAATTAATGGTGAGCATTCTATTAATGCTAGGCTCATAGTTATTGTTATATTTTTAATTTTATCATTACTTTTTTCGGTGAAGGAAAACATCGTGAAACCAGCGCACGCATGCGAAAAGATTCAAAGGTTGTGCGCGAAGTTGGCCTATCCCAATGGGCCCGCGTGGAAGACTAAGGCCTATACAGCCTTTACCGGTTAGGACCGGGACCCTCGATGGAGACGTATATGAGCTGATGAGGTTTTTTTCACTGTAATGAAAAAAAAAATACTGTTGTTCCTACAATAATATAAAAAGTAAAGATTCGTTATATGCTAACAAAACAATCGAAAAAAGTGTTCCGAATGCAGCGACAACACACATACACATATTTCAAATGAGTCTACATTTACCTAAACAAAAGCTACAAACTGTACTCTTTGGCGGTTCATTTTTGAGGCACGGATGGCGTATCTACCTTTACATATACAGAATATCATTGGTTCTTATCAAAAGAATCGTAAACAGACTTGGGGACACCATCCAGCAGTAGTTGCATGCGGATTGCTGCATGTATTGGCACATGAAGAATATTATCACGTTACTGGGTCAAGTATGTGTACTATTGCATACCTATAAAAAAGAAAACGTCAATGTGACAACCCTGAACGTTTAGAAAGTACAAACGAGTGACCATTACCACTAACATGCCACGTTCAATAACAATAAAAAATTAATTAAACAAAGTATGCGGTCTTATCCATTGTCTGCTATGCCGTGTTCGAGTCATTCTTTATTATGCACTTGTATGAAATTTGGAATTTATTAGCCATTAGGGTAAATGGATTATATTAAATGGACTGTGGAATCTAACGCGTTCGGTTGATATTCGTACAAGTTAAGCAACCGTCGGAATGGTTCATTAAGACGGGTGACCAATCGAAAACTACCAAGCTCCTCGGTGCTTCCCAACATCCACTGATGTATAAAACCTTCCTGATTTCACACCTTCGGAAGGCTTTGGACCCAACAGGCTGGCAAAGTGCGTTTGGGATCGTCTTCGTTTATTTCGGATTTCCAAAGAAGTATCTCTCTCTCTCTTCAACTATCATAGTCCACTGTATATATAGGTCCCCTCACCAGATACCCCAATCATCCGCTTTTCTCATCCAGCCTCCACCAGCAACCTTTCACAAGTCGTCGGTCATCGAGCTGGAGGGCGTCCGTCAAAAAGAGTATGGCTTGTGACCAATGAAATCGCAATACCAATCGATATTTAGGATGAATAGAGAGTAATAATAATCAAATTAAACCCCTTAAACATGCATTATAAGCCAACGCAACAGCGAACATTAAAACGAAAACTGATTCAGCCAAACGAATGTAACTCGATGCCGAATAGGCGATAATTATTTATAGCGTTCATAATCGTAACGCGATCGGCAAAACAGTCGGTTAAACAGGCGACTGTTCAAATTGTAGGGAAAATAACACTCCTTAAATTATTGGGGCGAAGCGTGGGTCGCAAATATTGCCACGGCAACAGGGCTATTCATTAACTTGTACGTGGACAAAAACATTCACTTTAATACGGAGCCTTGGTCAGAACTGATATGAGACGATATAGTAGCGAAACGACGACTTGTAAAAGGCTAGCCGAGAAGTGGAATATCTGGGGAAATTTAATGACCTAGGTTATAGCTGTAATAAGTGAAAAACAGATTAATGGAACGAGTTCGGGACTTTTTTCTAGATACAAAGTAGTCTTAAGTATTGTGTTGTAAAGTATATTAAGTTCGCGTCTCGGCAAGCGCAGCGTAGTGATGCCCTCCAGCCCGATGGACCAACGAATTGCGAAAGACGGTGGTGGAGGCTGGATGAGGAAAGCCTAAGGCTGGGATACGTGGTGCAAAATGGGGGACACCTAGTCCAGCAGAAGACTACGCTGGGTTAAAGAGAGGGCGTGATTAAGTTAATAATAATAATAATAAGGCGCGTAGGGACTGACGACCATCGCCCGCTGGTGGTTTAGCTTATGCTATTCATCGGTGCAATCAGTCACCTCGGGCAGCTTGTGGCGAGTTGATGTGTGGGCGCGCACCTCGGTCCCGTGCTCCGGGGAACTCTCTGGTCTCGCCTCGTCTCACGCCGGTGGGCGAAGTGGACCCCATGAGGCCAGATCCCCACCTCCCGCTTGCCTTCATGGCCGTCGGGAGATGAGTCGCTAGAGCTATATGCTCGGGGGTGGAAGTGTCTAATGGCGTAATAGCGAGGAAACCCGCTCCGAGTGACCTGCGTAGTTATCGCGATGGTGAAATCGGTGCCGCACTCTCGACACCCTGCCGCGAGCGCACATGTTGCCCCTCTGTCGCCCACTGCAGGCGACCATAAGGGGCCATCTAGCCGCGGCGAGTCACCGCTGTCACTATTTTTACTGTGAGACTAGTTTAATGACAGGCGTCGTAGTCTCCCCTATAGCCCAGATATCTAGTCCACCAAAACTCAATTCCATAGCCCAGTTATCGTAGTTTCCATTATTTACAATAGTCTTTACACCTGGCGGAGGCCATCATGGTTGTATCATATTGTGCATTCTATGATGGCATCCGCCACGTGTAACACTTACAAAGATTAAACATTCGAAAAAGGCCTCTGTGCTGTTGCTTCGGCCCACACATGCCTTCAAAGGACCGGGCCACTATTTGGCCGTGAATCTTAAGGATTTCGAAAAATAATAATAATAATAATAAGTTTATTTCTCACCATAAATCACAAGCTTACAAACATAAATTACAACACAGTAAATAAAATACTTATGGTGGGTTGACACCCGGACTAGGATGACTCCTGTATTTCAGGTTATCAACCCTCCACCTCTTACAGTGATCCTTTTTAAGAATAATATCGTAGCATTCATAATTAAAATATATTGTGTATAAAATAAGCACATCTACACAACAAAAATAAAAACACATTGTAGGGTATTTTGAAAACACGGTAGGTTACCTATCTAACCCACCGTGTTTTCAAAGCAAGCAACATTCGCTAGGCGGACATTGTGTTTACTTTCAAGGTAGCATGTGGTACAATTTATAGGTTTCGGACCATTATCGTGCAATTAAAATTACCATCCCACATGCTTTTTGCTTCTGCAGTATCTGAATTTAGGTTGTTATGTTATTATTTCACTACGTAGGAAAGCCAAAAATAAATCAATGTGTATAAATAAACAACAGATAAACAAACTTATGTAGGTTTTTTGTAAATACGTACATATTACGCATTGAAAACTCCCACGCCAAACAGACATGTTCATGCACACAAATGTTTGCACTGCACGGGGAACGAACCCGGAACCCTTGGTGTAGTAGCCGACTTTACTTATTTATTTGTACTAAATGTGTGGTGAGAATGAATGGTTGCATGTTATCTATATTTATTGTAATATCTGATGTTGAATTAAGTGCGATGTGTTGAAAACCAGGTGTGTAGTCCATTAGTGATGGAAGGTAAAGTTGTCAATGTTATGATCTGTGCGTACGTCATTTAGTTATAGTTATCTAGTGGCTAAAAATTAACTTTAAGAATTTTCTCCGTTGCATGATAACCAAGAGCCGTTAAATATGTCTTTAGTGTTGATTTCAGGTGCGTTCTACTCATGCGGATTATATTATTGGAACTATTGAAGTACCTGTGCAGAAAAGGTGCAGTATAAGATTGCTGTCTTTGAGCAAATGTGGTCTTATATGAGGGTAAATCAGTATGTTTTTTCTCTTATCCTGAGAAGGAGGAGGAGGCACTGTAGTGATATGATAGCGAAGTACTGATTGCAAAATAAATAATTGTCTGACTGTTAGGACATTGGCTTCCTTATAAAGAGGATCAGTTGGATGTTTCCTGGGTTTCCGTAACATTACTTTGATTACAGCCCTTTGCGCTCTTTCCAGCTCCAATAGATGTGATGCAGCTGCTCCCCCCCATACAGGTATGCAATATGTTATGAGAGACTGACAGAGCGCAAAATAAATTTTTGTAGTGAGATTAGAATCCGCACATTCACGGAGGTTTCTAAAAATGTGGAGAAGTTTGCGGATCCTTTTGCTGAGTGCTGTTATATGAGGTTTCCAGTTTAAGCTGTGGTCTATCAATATACCTAAATACTTGTGAGATTCAACATGGGCAAGAACAGGGCAATGGCAAAGGGGATCCAGTTTACCATCTTTCAGGCAATGAAGGGCATGCGCCCTTATGTTGAAGTCAGAGGGTGGACGCTTTACTTTGGAAATTCTGAAACATACATATTTCGTTTTTGGTACATTGATAGTAAGGAGATTGTCATCAAGCCATCTCATTACAGTGACAAGTCCCTTTTCAGCCGACTCCTTTATATGAGACCACGTTTCTCCTCGAAAAATTAAAACCGTATCGTCGGCAAAGGCCAATGTATTACAGTTCTCAATTCGGAGTTCGCATAAACCATTGACATAGGCTAGAAAAAGAGAAGGACCAAGCGTGCTTCCCTGCGGGATACCATAAACGACTGAGAGAGTAGAACTCTGACAATCACCTACTTTAATAGTCTGGCTTCTGTTTGATAGGTAGTCTCGGAACCACTCAAGAGCTATGCCCCGTATTCCCAAATTTTCCAACCTGCGCAAGAGCAATGGAATGGACACTGTGTCAAATGCTTTCTTGAGGTCTATAAAAACGGCCATACATCTCTCCCTTATCCAGAGATTTTGTGACTATCTTAGAAAGACTTGCAACAGCGTCCTCCGTGCTCCTGCCTGAGCGAAATCCATATTGATTATCTGCTAGCAACTTTTTCTTTTCCAGGAAGCTCGTCAGGCGAATGTTAACAACCTTCTCAATAATCTTGCTGATAGTGCTTAAAAGAGAGATCGGTCTGTAGTTAGACACTTCATCATGGCTTCCGCCTTTGTGTATAGGGATGACTACGGCTTTTTTGAAAATCTTCGGAAAAATACCTGCTGACATACTGAGGTTGCATAGGTGTGCAATCATTGTAGATAAGGTGGTGTGACAAGTTTTAAGAATGGCTGTAGTAATACAATCAATTCCTGGGGCACTACGCATCCTGAGGTTAAGAATAATTTTGTCAATTTCCATAAAGTCAGTAGGATACAGGCATATTGAATCAACATTTCCCGTAAAAGATATACTACTCAGTAGCTGAGCCTCATCTGTCTTTAATCTTGTTAATATGTCAGTAGCGAGATCTTTACCAACACTCGTGAAGAAGGAGTTCACTTGATTGAGTGACTTTTCAGTAGAAGATTGAAGTTTTAATAAAGCGGTAGATTGTGAGTGCTTGCTTTTGATGTGGCACAGTTCTTTTACTGTTTCCCAAGTACCTTTGCTATTCTGATTGTTCTGGTTAAACTTATTCGTGTAATAGTTCATTTTTAGAGCTTTCGATGCAAGGTTGCAGGTGTTACGATACTTGATGTACGTTTCTCGTATGGCTGCATCAGTAGGATTTTTTTTTGAAAGTAGGTGTAAACGATCTCTTTTTTGAAAACATTTCACTATGCCTGGTGTTATCCACGGTTTTATGGGCTTGGTTCTTTTGGTAAAGGTCACAGTTGTTGTGTGCAGGGCAATCAGTTCTTGAAGCGTTTTAACGAGCATTTGTGCGGCTTCATGAGGATCATTGTTTGCTAGATATGGATTCCAATCATGAGATTTGATTGCACTGTCAAGTAAATCCAAGTTGGTTTTCGATCTAGTAAGAGATCGCCCAGTGGTATTTTTTGCCAGAGAAGTGGATATCGATAGAAGGACGGGATAATGGTCTGTAATATCAGCCATAAGCACATAGCTCCTGAATTGTCCTACAAGCTTACACATGATATGATCCAGACAAGTATGTCCATGTGTAGGTATATCGACGGTATTTTGCAAGCCGTGTGAGCCTAATATCTCCAAGTAGTCAATCACATATGAGTTACTTGTATCTAACGTATTGATATTTATATCACCTGTAAGCACCATGTTACGAGACCGAGATGTGAGTAAAATTGAATCCAGGGAATGGAGAAAATTGCTTGGGTTCTTGAATTTGTATGGACGATAGATTCCAAAAACAGTGAGGTTGCCAATTCTAGCAGCAAGACAATTTGCGTCGCTAAGTTCAATTTCCTCAATGGAAGCTGAGATATCATCGCTAGTGTACATTATTACACCATCGTTTTGGTTAAAGGTTCTTTTACTTGAAAATACCGAGTAGCCATCAAGCGAGGGAGGGATAGTATTAGCATCGCTCCAGCACTCTGACAGGACAATGATGTGAATTTTGATTTTTAAGCTAGTGAGATATATCAAAAGATTGTCCATATTTTTATTCACGCTTCTAATGTTCACTGAAATAATATTGAGTTTGTTAAGGCTTCTTTTGTTAGACGTGTCTAGATCAGAAATAAGATCATTAGGTTCTTTGATTAACGTGCATAAAGGTGTACAAGTTAAGTCTATTTCATTAGCCAGGTCTAAGCTATTCATTGATTGTGACTATTTGTAAGAATAATCTCTAAAAGGTACGGTGATATATATGATAACTGTAGTATTGTATGTATTTTGGTCATACGAGTTAGGATAAGTAATGGAGCGTGAAGTTAGTGTTTTCCAGGTATAATGAATGAAAATAATAATTTTGCGTGTGTGGTAAATGCGTAGATAGTGTAGAATTGTTAGTTCAGTATTTTCTGAGACTAAATAAGCTATTTTATAGTTATGAAATAACGAAGTTTGCGCTATAGGAGTATGTGGGACAGTGTACGATATTTTCTCCGTTACGTAATGTATTAGTCATTGTTTTCTTAATTCTTGAAGCTGACCTTCATTTCTGACTAAGATGTATGGAACACCTTGTTTCTTCCGCAAATACACCAGTCCATTTGAAGTCCAGCAGAAGTCATAAGCCATAGTTTTGCGAAAATCTCGGGCGAGGAAATAAAGGCGAGCGGCACGTGGCGTAAGGTGCTCAGAAAGGTACACTTCCGTTTTTGGGCCCTCCAGCCCCATGTGAGATGAGTTGAGCTGCTCTGTCTTGTATCGAGTCGTGGTAAGCCGATGGTTTTTTGCTGCAGTTAGGAAATTTGCTTTTAAAAGTGTCGAGGAGAATTCGGCGACAATAGCTGTATTACTCTGATCGGGCTTAGCTGGCATGCGATATACGTCACGCAAGTCGCCTTCGTCCATCTTTACTTCCAGGCTTGTTGAAAGAGTTTTAATCATATCAAATAATTTTTCCTTCGTTTCCGCTTTTTGTTTTGGAATATTTCTAATTTGTATGCTCGTCTTACGGGATAGTCTTTCCAGAGACTCGCACTTCTCTTCAACATTTGAGATTTGAGTTACTAGTAGTTTGCGCTGCTCTTCCAAATTTTTTATGGTGAGATGAAGGTCATCTAATTTAGCAGTAGCCAGCTCTACAGAGTTTTCAATATCCAAATGTTTTTTGTGCGTGGTGTCATTTTGGATTTTTATATCCGATATATACCTTTCAAGCAGATCTAATCGCGAGTTTTGCTGAGATTGCAACGTACAAAGCATGTCACGCAGTTCTTCTCGTATAATGTTCCGTAATTCACCATAATCAGACCCCGAACCCGTTACCTCGTCCGCGACTCGCCGGCGCTTATGGTCTCTTTGGGTCATATGAATAGTTTCTTCCAATGGTGTCGAGTAAGAAACCACTTTGTCAACATCATTTTCAGACATGCTGTGGGATTTGTTTAATGGTGGGGAGCGAGGTAGGTTAGGCATTTTGTTTTAGTAAAAAAGTCGTGGTGCAAATCAAGGCTTGAAGTTCTTAAAAATATGTTAGGCAAATCCGCTTGTTAATTGGACCAAGCACCAATGGGTGACGTACGTACTTGATACTCTCGACTCGCTACGGCGCACCAGCCGCGTACTTCGCTACGTATTCTTGTTGTCTCTGTCACCTGTACGGCGCGCACTTCCTAGCGCGTTATGTTTGCCTGGTACTTTGACGAGAATTTAGTACTCGAAATTAATTGCTTAAAAAATATGTGTTTAAATATATTCGGCACAGATACTACACGTCTAATCGCTATCGCGGTCCAGAGGGGAGAGGGAAGTTAAATAGTAGAAGTCTCTTACAAAATTAATGACAAATATTCGCTAACCTTACAGTTTTCAAATCGTCCGTCGACCTCAAAACATCTATTACTATTATTATACTGTCAACAAATCTAATAAAAAACCCACGAAAGACATGATAATTTTTGGCATTTGGTTAAAATTACCGCAGTATATAATTGTTGTGCACATTATTGCTGCGCGAGTAACTCTCCGTTTACGCTTAACTAGTTCGCTAGTGACGTCCCGTTTGGTCTGATTTCTGTATAACTCTTTCTACGCTGTAACTAGTTCGCTTATCCGCTAGTGACGTCCCGTTTGACCTCTTCCATTAGCCTACATCACTGGCAGCAAACAATGATCCCGACACTGTTTGCGCCGAACGCTCTGGACGCGTTAACCGTAAACGCAAACACACCTTTCCACGTAATTGTTTATATTTAACGTTTATTCAACACGAGAGTAACGTCCACACCGTACTATGACTTTCAGTTTTCAATTAAAAATATTTTATTCCTGTATTGTTATAGGTGTGTGTATTGGGAACTTTGTTTCGGAGACAATTATTAACATCATTGAAGTCTCATCACCGATGGCCGTTGGAGCAGTCGAGTCCTGGAGTGGAGACCGCGTCTCGGCAAGCGTAGAGTAGGACGCCCTCCGGCTCGATGGACCGATGACTTGCGAAAGGTCGCTGGTTGAGGCTGGATGAGGAAAGTGGAGGGCCGGGATATCTGGCGCAAAATGGGGGAGACCTATGTCCAGTATTGGACTGCGTAATGTTGAAAAGAGATCGAAGCCTACTATGTCCATTATAGATCGAAAACAAAATCAAAATTTAAAAATCACAACAGGTCCATAATGAACACTTGTGAATGGGAAAAGCTACCACTGGTTCGGACTGTTGTTATCTACTGAGAAGAATCCAGAATAAAATTCAGTAGTAACTCTATTTAAAAAAACTTTGAAATGTGTAACATCTCTCCTGAGTCTTGACATCCCCATGAGCAATTATCATTCTTATGTATCCATATACATAAGAATGATAATTGCTCACGGGGATGTCATCCATCCATACAACATATGTTAACCCTTTCCCTTTCCCCGCCATGTTTGCTTATATTCAACAATCACAATAGATTTTCTATTGGGAATAGAATGCAAAACATTCAATAATATTAACACATATATGCCTTCTCATACAAAAAAAGTTCACGTTAAACCACACCACCTAACTAAACTACCAAACGATTCGCCTAAGCTTAATGTAAATCCTCCCACTGGCTCACTTCATTATCCCGTGACCGTGACGTCACACGGTTGGTTATAAAAACCAGGCAATGACACCAGACCGGCAGTAAACCGGTCACTGGCGTTATATGAGTTGCAATTTTGTTTTATAACATCTAAAATGTCACGGTAAAACTGAAATTATACATATAAGCTTGCATTAGACTAAGTAGCTACAGTTTACGACCGATTATGCGAACCATTTGCTTTTATTAAAAGCTTGTACATTGTTCCGGTGTAAGGTTATAGACTTTATTTGACTTGCCTATATATTCTACTTTAAAGGCATAGGCCGCAAGCCGCATCAAAGCATGGCTATGGTGTTATGCGGTAGCGTAATACACATGTGTACACATTCATACACGATTTAATTGATTTTATAAGTGTTTTGTTTATTATAAACTAACTTTATTTCGCAATTGTGATTGTATGATTCGGGAGAGGCGCTGATAGTCGGGATACATTTACCTTCGGATATCTCTTCAAATTGATTTAATATGTTTCTGTGAATAAAGTTATTATTATTAAAATGGTGGGTCAAAAGTTAAATTCCATTTATTAAAACTTACAAAAAAGCACTAATGAACGTCAAAAAGAATAAGAAATGCATAACAATGTAAAAAAGTCAATTATTTAACTAAAACAAAAATGACTTTTGAGAATGAAAAAAGGTTTCAGTGGTTTTAACCTGCTGATTTGGCCGGGTGTTAGGAATGTCATCTTAAGTTAGTTAGATAGTTGCTTAGGTTTAGAAATTATTGAAGACAGCAATTGTTTGCGTGAATTCATAAAATTGGTTTTTAAGTTGATGAATCCAAAGATTTTTAGGAATATATGAAAAGCACAGTGTAATTCAATGAATATTTTGTGATTTTATTATAAATCAATAAATAAAGCCTCTTCACTCTGTTGATATACTCGATACCTTTTAATCAAATTAACATCATAATTTTCATGTCGACACATTGCCAAATAAAAATGTACTTTATTTCACACGTAATA
>PQWD01000629.1:23321-58652 GCA_019425675.1 Leucinodes orbonalis
TTGGTTTGCTTTCAGTGCACCTGGGGTTTGGCAAATGGCAATTAGATTGTGTTGGCATCAGATTGCGGCGACAGTGGTGGCTCAATGGTGAAGACTGTTTCCCTCCTGGAGGTAAAAGGTTCAAATCCCGCCACGTACCAAAGTAAATAATATTAATTAATATCCACTGACAGCCACACAGCGCAGTCTAGTCCCAAACTAAGCATTCAGCCTGTAATATGGCTACTAAACGGATAAACATACTTTTATAATTTTTATCGTAAATACATATTATCCATAGAAACACCCAGACTGTACTGCCCGGGGATCGAAGCCAGAACCCTTTGTGTATTAGCCGACTGATTTTACTATTTCTCTTGTGGCAACCCTAGCCATTGGTTTGCTATCAGCGCACCTGGGGTTTGGCAAATGGCAATTGGATTGTGTTGACATCAGATTGCGGCGACAGTTCGGCAGATGATAGTAATTGTTTGTCGCAATTACTCTGTAACAGACAGTGACTAGTGTTTACTTTCACATTTGGTTGTACAGTCGCCATCAGATATATATGAGCAGACAAGGTGACCAAGTGATGACGTAGTTGTTGACGTAACTTATTCTTACAATTTGTCACCTCATATGAAAATAATCATTATACGCCCACAGTAGTGATTGATTTTAGTGGATTTTAATGTCATGCAGTAAGATATGTCAAGTGTAACTAAGGAGATAAACACTGGTTTGTCTGCTTAGTTACACTTAACATTTTGAGTGTTCAGATATTATTGAAAAGTGGGTATAGGAGTTATTGACAAGCACTTGCTCAGATATTAATGAAGCGGTTGTTGTTTAGATATTAATGGTAACTTGTACTGTATAGAAGTTATTGATATTTTAAACTGTTCAGATGTATTTGGTCACCTTGTCTGCTCATATATATCTGATGGCGAGTGTACAACAAATTGGTTGCAATCATTTCGAACCTTAATGCCCTGGCATACGGGCGATGACTTGGAAAGGTGATAGTTTAATCACATTTCAGGGTCACCTCTGTACTCGTATACGCCAAATTTATGTTTGATACAAGGTTTTAAAATAAATTCATCATCATCTGCTCATTATGTCCCCACAGAGGGCACCGATCCGCATTGAGCCCGCGTGTTGGGTTACGGCGCATCTCCCCATGGCTTGACGACCCATTTGGTGTTGCGGTTGAGACGTCGGCTGCAACACCAAGGGATCACGGTTAGATCCCCTGACAGTACAAACATTTGTGTACATGAACATGTCTGTTTGTAATGGTCTGGGTCATGTATAATATGTATGTATTTACAAAAAAAATGTATATAAGTATGTTTATCCGTTGTTTAGTACCCTTAATACAGGCTTCACGCTTAACTTGGGGCTAGATGGCGCTGTGTGAATGTCAGTGGATATTTTTGTTTATAGCTATGCTGTGCGGAAAAGCCTGTGTCCTGCAGTGGGCCATGATAATATTAATCAAGCAAAAAATATTTCTAATCACGTAATAGTTGTTGTAAAAGTCTGATAAATAATTAGTAAGTATTGTCAACTAATTAACATTGTGTAATTGATTCGTGATTCCATGGTTTTTGTAATATTGGTGTTGATAATATGTTTCGTTACCATATTTAACAATCGTATTAAAATTACCTATTTAAAGACTATGTGGTCTACTTTGTTTTAAATAAATATTTATTTTAGTTATATAACAATATAATTATGTATATATTAACATGAATAGAATGAAAGAGTACCTAATTATTGAGTCTTTTTACTGGATTCTGAACTGGAATCGGAATTCGGATACTACAGCCCTAATCAATGATCGATTACATTTGAAATTCACAATTGATTTTTGGACCTAAACTGAATAAAGACTTTTCTTTTGGACACCAAACTGAGAACATTAGTAATTTTAAGTTTCAGAGCCATCTGCGCTCTTTCTCTTACCAGGTGAAGCTGTAAAGGCCATCTGCTAAAAGCGGTAGTCATATAAAAAACTAGTGATTTTACTATTTGTCCAACCCCTGTCTCTCTCTCCAACCTATCGCGGTCCACGGATATATATCTCCCCCATTCTACACTCAATATTCCGGCTCTTCGCTTTCCTCATCCAGCCTACACCAGCGACCTTTCGCAAGTCGTCGGTCCATCGGGCCCACAGACATCGGAATAACAATTAGACCGGACGAGTCGCTAAGTTTATAAGAAGACCCAATGTCGCAATTTCAACTTACACACACACATTAAAAATACTTACACTTAATAATATTACTCGTCATTGGTCAATGTTTACCCAATCACGGACACCTTGAACGCGGTGATCCATGCGGGGAAGCGTTATATCGATAGATGTCGATACTTTTTCTATTACCTGCATTAAGATTCAAAATAAAAATCCTACTGTTAATTTTGGGTTACGTGAAATAAATGTTAATTTTAAATGAAATATATTATTGGTGTATTAATAATGTTGAGGAACTTTAATAATATTATTTAAACAATATTATTAAGCCGCGTAGCTTTATTCATTTTATTAGAACTATAATTATCGATCGACGTATGTATATCATATCATCGCTAAAAATCAATACAGCGAAAGTAAATTTTAATTACATTTCAAGAGATAACATAAATATTTGTCTTGTAAAGGGTTACTTATTCCATGTTATAATAACGTAAAACTAACAACGCTGATCTTCTGGGAACCTTAAATATTAGATACTATTACTATAGAATAGCTTCAGAAAAGGGCAGACATAATATAATGATAAATGTTAAAAAGTTATAAAATAAATCACTATTTGTTCATTATTTTATAAAATCCTTACAACCACATTCACAAATTAAAAATGGCCGTGGCGTGTTCACAGTCACCATTGATAAAAAGCCAATAGCCGTCGTGATTCTTATCAACTTTGTTCGCTTATTATGTACTTATGTTTTTAAACAAAACTAAATATCGAATAAAAGATATAAAATAACTTTATATAAATAAAATAGCCTCAAAATATTTCTTAAATACTGTTAGTAGAATCGAGAGATATAAAAAAATAAACAACGTAAAATAATAAACAAAACCTTCCGCTTCCATACAAGACTGCATACGAATATATCGATAGGTGGGTCGATAAAATGGTTCTCACTAGGCGTTTGTACCAACGGACGCGGTCAGGGGCCGTACTACCGAATAATGGTTCTAGTGGAACACGAGTAATGTTCGCTAACCATTGCGCGCATATTATGAATTGCGAACCGACGAACAGTTAGCACAGCCGCATTTTAATATAACTACCGAGATCGTTACAAAGAATTTACAGTGATATGTTTTCATGAATAAAAAACGGACGATTCGTTTAAATATTCTTTTTTAATTATATAAACAAAGTTTTCGGTTCTTACCTGTGAAAGTTATTCCATTATTTGCTAAATTTACTAAATCACTGCGATGATGGCATGTTACTATTGCACAGGACGGCATTTTGGAAAATAAACGGTATTTTCTTCTGAAATGCGTGCGTCTGGACGTGACTTACACAGAGCGTAAACTGGCAGCCAGTGTATGCTCGTTGAGCTTACATTTGTCGCGCTTAAAAACGCGGCTTGCCCCATCTCCTGTATTGGGAAATCTGTGATCGGGCCAGAGGGCGTCCTACGCTAGTGAAGTGAGTTTCCAGAACAATATGACATGGCGTCTTTAAAAAGAGAGCGTATTTTTATAAAAAAGGCCGGCAATGCGTCCCTGCGACCTCAGCTGTTGCAAATGTCCATGGGCGGCGGTGACACTTTCCATCAGGTGAGCCGCATGCTCGTTTGCCTCCTGCGGAACCGTTAACACGAGCAATATCTGTTGCACAACGTTTGCACGTGACTTTACCCGATTTAGATTTTTATTAGACAATTAATTGAAATAACAAGTGTTCGTATAACGCGTTACAGTAACGTTATACGAATTGCGTAACCACTAAAGCATCTTATGTCAGCAATCAAGCAGAAATTTAGAAGGTGGTAGACTCGATACTGAGTCGTCTAGGAAGGTACCACCGCAGTGCCAGGATATCGTCCCGTGAAAGAGGAGTGTAATGAACTTTGTTTCGGGATGAGGGCACTGTAGCTAGTGAAATTACCGGGTATAAGAGACCTAATATCTGTTGTCTCGGGTGACGGGCGCAGTGCGGCATTGAAGGGGGATAATAACTGTCTATCAGTTGTTGGTCTCCATTAATGCTGCTCTGTCATGATTAGGCGTATCACTTACCATCAGGCGAGCGTCTTGACCGTCTTGGTCACCTACGGTGCACTAGTGCTCATGTTCTATGTTTTTTGTTACGGGGTTCGGTTTCCGCACTTAGTCCGTGAAGTGGACCATTGTGCGTGAGCCATGGCGGCCTTCTGGTCATTCCAGCCAGCCCACCTCCCTCCAAAAGCAGATAAGTCTTCCCGGTCTCCTCAGGGCATCCGCGACTGTTACCGGTGAGCCGATAGTCTCCCTGCGGATCTGGGCTACGCCTGTGCACCTAAGAAGCACATGCGCCACCGTTTCCTCCTCCCCATGCACGCTCTGCACAGAGGACTGTCCGTGATACCTATTGTGTAAAAGTGTTTGTTTAGTGCGCAGTGTCCAGTGATGATCCCGTCACCAGTCTGAGGCTGTTTCTGTCCATCCGTAGAAGACGTCTAGACAGTTTCTTATCTAGGCATGGCCTCCCTGGATTGCCTGCACCCTGGTGTCGAGCTCCACCACTCCGCTGCTAGTGTCTGTGTGTGGTTTCTTAGCCAGTTCTTAATCTGATTGAATGGGATTGGTATTATTGGTTCCGGTCCGATGGCTTTGGAATTTGAGCCTCGTCTCGTCTCTTCAATGAGCATAGTGCTCATTGAAGTCTCCTTTTTGATGTCGTTTAAGAAACTTTACACATTAATAAACATAGCAAACGTGAAGTGAACCTAAGCGGAAAAATGCAGTGAACTAACACCGGCAGTGTACCCTTTGACTTTTACAGCAAACGCAGTAGCGACGTGTACATTTGAGAAATATCACAAAGTTTAAAATGGTTCGCCAGGCAAAAGTTATTCATTTGGCAACAGCTCGAGCGTGGTGTAACGAAGCGCGGAGCTCGCCAGCTAATTGGACGACTTCAAGCTCAGACGGACTTACCCTTTAAGGGTCTCTCGAAGTAGACGAAAAAATACACTATTGTCAAAGTTGATTTCAAACTTTGCGACGTTGCGTACTTTTCGCTGGATTTGAGTAAAGAGGAACTAATAGTTAACTTTGCCTTGTTTTCGCAGGATTTGTGAACAGAGTACATGTAAAACACAGGCAAATCACTGATGAGTTTTTTTCAAATATCAAAATTCAGTTTTGTGCTTTTACTTTGGTATTTTATTTTTTTATTGAATTTTGTGTATTCTTTTTAACGTTCATGAGTGCTTTTTATAAGCCTAATTTGAATAAGTGAATTTCGACTTTAACTTTCAAAAAGAGTTAATGTTAAGGGAACATATCTTCTCGGGCGTCCCCGAAACCTTGACTAGGTAACTAGCATACCTATGGGAGAAAAGCGGCCCGGCACACGCCCGTAGGGACTGAGCGAACCTACAGGGAATATATTCGTTTCCGCGTCAAACGTTCACTTAAACGTTATGTCGTAACGTTGTCGGCCGTAATTACAGATAATTGTGGTCGCTCAACCGTTGCGCCCGACGCAACACGCATAAGAGTTAGGAAGTGCTTTTCCTGCGGATTGACTCCGATCGGAATTCTGCATATCGATTATTCATAAACGGTGTAAATGCATTACAATAAGTAGGTACAGCCTCAGAGTAAATATTACTAGGTACTATTATTATATAGATCATCATAATCAGCTCACTAAACGTCCCCACCGAGGGGCACGAGCCTACCCGTATAGGGTGATTAGGCCTTAGTCGTCCACGCGGGCCCAGTGCAGATTGGACGACTTCACACACAACCTTCGAATCTCTTCGCAGGCGTGTGTAAGAAAATATATAAACTGAATAAAAAAAATAACAATGTCTTAACACCTAAATTTGTTAAAAGTGAATAATAAAAGGATTGGTTTTGAAGAGCTTTATTATAACTTTTTATATAAACCAAAAATGATACATAATTAATAACAAACACTTGTAAATAAACATTAACTATTAAGGTCTTTAACAAGTAAGCAAAACAGATTATATGATGTTACAAGCAGCCCAGCTAGATATATAAATTGCAATTATATTCTTAACTGTAATCAGCAATCCATTACATAAGGAAAAGCACATGAGATTAAATGTCTTATATCCAATTATAAATATCTATATACATAGTAGTTTATAATTTATAAGTAAGTATGAATTACTTAACTTGGTCCGCTCGGCGCGACTGCTGCCAAGCCAATGCGGCGAGTAGTTTTTTTTTTTTTTTCGGAATGACTTATTGCTGTTGGCCGCAGGTGGCCTTCACAGCTTCACCGGACAATTGGCGAGCGCAGATGGCTCTCAGCCCAATGCGGCGAGTAGGGCGGAGCGTCCGGTTTTATAGTTGGTGACAAACAAGTGACGTCACATCGTACGATCTTTTACAAAATGTTATAATCAGCTTTCTTTCGTATTTTTTTATTCAATTATTATTACATTGATATTAAATGAGTTATATAAATATAGAAAATGCAATTTAATTATAAAACAAGTTACAGTATCAAATTATATGAGAAACAGTGGTTTAAGATTTATTTATCGATGTATTTTTAAGTTATTTGATTTTGAAAGTTTAGAATACCATCTCAATGTGCTACACATAGTTATATGATAAAGTAGGTTTATTTAGTTCGAACATTATAAACAAATTACATATATAATCAATTTGAGGGTACTTTTAATAATGTGTACTTGAAGTTTGTTGATCAAATGTATCTAATAATGTTAAATAATCTATCACGGCCAGACTGACCTGTACTTCGCTCTCGAAGTACCAAACTAATTTATTAAGAGTCTCTGGCCTTGGCATATTAGTTCTATCACTTGCTGCACATGAATTACAAACTAATATCAGGGCAGTGACTGACCAGCAATTAACCAAACATTTTTTTTTATAATGATCTCTGGCCTTGACATACCAGTCCTATCACCTGCTGCTAATGAATTTCGGACTGATATCAGGGCAGTGACCGACCAGCAGTATAACATAGATCAAACAACACAAAATTCCACAATTATAAATATAAATAAAAAAAATAAAAAAAAAATTCCACAATTATAAATATATATATACACATTATACACAAATTCATTAGTAATCAGTTCGTGAACTACAAAATAATCATCAAAATATTGATTATAACAATTATAAATACTCACTGATATTTAAAAAAACGTCATTTCAAAAATAATCTATCACGGTTCATCTTCGGTATGATGAAGCTACAGGGACTCCTACAAGAAGTATTTTCTTCAATCCATTCTTGCCAAAACCTTAAATTTTATCGGCCAAATAGTATCGGCAAGAGCACGGGAGGTATGCTTCTATTTTAACCTAGTAATAACTTTATAGACGAAAAACATGTCGTTTTTTATATAGTAGTTTTAAGAGATAGTTGTGCTTTCCACAAATCGTTTGGCCATTCTGCTAAATCATCAATGATGGTATTTGTCTGTGGTTTTCAGCAACTTAGAAATCTCTAAAAGTGATCTTACTGGATGGGAGGTGAAATCAATGCTTTAATCAGTTGTCAAATTTTCTCGTGAGATTAGGACTAATTCTTGATCACTAAGCGTCTTGAGAGGTTTCAGTATGCAAAATTTAGTAAAGCCATCGACTCTTAACAGAGCAAAATTATTTGTATACCTCATAAAATGATATAAAAGGTCCTGTGTATTCTAAATATAATATATGAAATGAAATATTTTTTTTTTTATGGGGAATCACCATCCTAATTTTTCATAAAGTAACTAGTTTTTCCCAATCTATGTCGCGAGTTCTTACCTTTTGTAATAAAATTTACTTCTCAGGGCCATTGCTCTTTGCTAACTGGAGCCTAGGTGATAAGGAATCATATTCGTCAATTATATTTAGTACATGAGGTGATTTAGTAGAGGTTGTGACTGGATAACGACTGATGTAGTCGACACAAGAAAAAAGAATCACTCTTCATATTTTTATTATATTAAAAAAGAGAGATCTTATCATTAATTATATTTGATAATGAAAATGATATAATTATAATCCGAAACTATAGTAAAAAAAAACACCGAACCAACAAATTCGAAATTGTTTATGGGCGTTAATATTATTGTAGTATTCTTTTTTAGAAAAAGGGTACTTTTAATAATGTGTACTTGAAGTTTGTTGATCAAATGTATCTAATAATGTTAAATAATCTATCACGTGCATGAAGGTTTCCTCACGATGTTTTCCTTCACCGTAAGAGCGTCGGATAACGTACATATATTTTTCGAAAATTCGAAAACATATTGGTACGTGTCGGGATTTGAACCTCAGCCCTCCTGGTAGGAAGGCGACAGTCCACACCATTGAGCCACCGACGCTCTTATATAGGTACCTAGTTATATTTACTCTGAGGGTACAGCCCCACTAGGGTAAGTTTCAATGAGTGCTTACCGCTTTAACGAACTAGGCCGTAGTGGTTGAGACACTCCCAGACCTCAGGCAAAATTATCTCCTACTTTTTTAAAATTTTTCCTTTGAAAATAATGTATATCATATAAGTAAATTTATCATTTATTTATATGTCTATATCAATGAATATAATTTAGGGTACTTATATTTAAATATTTTTTTATTAGTTATGTATTTATCCATAATTCATATGTGTATTTTAATTTTATTATTAGTACACACTTGCCTACTTTTAACCTAACTTTGTTTCCTATTGTTTTGGCCAGCTGGAAGAAATTTCATTGTGAAATAAGCTGTGCCTTTGTACGTACTTTTCCATGTTTATTGTGCTTTGTCTTTTCTGTGTGTGCATAAATTGTTAAATAAATAAATATATAAGTAAGTACGTTTATCCGTTGTTTAGTACCCGTAATACAGGCTTCACGCTTAACTTGGGGCAAGATGGCGCTGTGTGAACGTCAGTGGATATTTATTTATAATTTACTATTTCTGTTTTATATGGACGTAAATTGAATTAATATAATTTTGATTTTGTGCAATGTCCATTGCTGATCTTAGGAATACAGCCATTATATTTAGCGTTGGAGTGTTCGGATCATAGCCGTCACGATGGTTCAGAATTTCATTTTTAAGCAGAATTCCCATTGTTTACATGTGAGGTTGGCTTGGCCTCTTATATTTTCTCTCACACCCAAAATGTAAAAGTGTTCGTATACAAACTACTTGAGAAGCCATAAAGCGTTTCAAACGAATTCTCTTTCGTATTGGAGACGTTGTTAGCTCGTAAATTGCATCCACAGAACGTGCAATTTGCAAGAACGTTTGCATCCGGGGTCGCCTGTTTCAAGCAAAGAACTTGCACTTTCAAACGAATGTTAACAGCGAACGTACCTTACAATCTGGTTTTTAATTTGAAATTACCTCAGTTCGACTTTCTATTTTGTTGTTTGTTTTTAATAATCAATGTGGTGTTATGGCTGAGAAGATATTGCACCAAAGTTCCGTGTATAACTAGGACTCGGTACTGAGTCGTCTATGTCGGTACTACCGCAGTACCAGATATCTCCGTGAAACGAGTTTGCACTTCAGTGTTTCGGTATGAGGCATGTAGCTAGTGAATTACGGGAATAAGAGACCTAACATCTGTTGTGTCAGGTGCACTACGGCATTGGAGAATAACTGTATATGTTGTTGGTCGCCTTCTAATTTTAACGCCGATCTGTCTTGGTCAGGCGTGCCATGTAACATCAGGTGAGCATCCTGACCGTACTTTGTCACGTAAAAAAAACGCAGTACCAACAGCACCTACATACAAAGAAATGATTTAATTAAGTTTATCCATTGTAAAAACACTACCTCTTGCTTTTTGGCTAAAGGCGCCGTTTGAATGTCAGTGTGTCTGTTTCAGTCAATGATGTAAAAAGTATAGATACGTGATATGTTCACAAAACAACTCAAATGTTCCGAATGCAGCGATAGCACACATACACATATTTCGAATGAGCGTACATTTACCTAAATAAAGAGCCTACAACTGTATTCTCTTTGGCGGTTCGTTTTTGAGGCACGGCACGGGTGGCGTATCTACCTTTATATATACAGAATATCATTGGTTTCAATAAATGTCAGCAATAAAAAAACTTGTCAAATAATTGTCTTTTCGAAACTAAATCTCATCACTAGTATATACATCGACATAAAATTGGGCAATTCAATAGCAAAACCGTTATTTCCCCGTCCATTACCAGCGATTCTGTCGGGTCCAACTGGACGTCGACACCGACTGTCACTACCATTGTCAGACGTGATTGATGACTGCCGTAGGGCTGTCATGAACTTCCCAGTGTTGCCACCTAAACCGGCTTAGGCACTTCTAGGTGATCTTTTTTAACTGTTTTACCAGAAAAGGGCTGTGCCTTTTTCATTGTCTTGAAAATATAGCTAAAACGTGAAGTTTTCGCCATGCTAACTACTATTTTCTCGCTCTGTTTCTTCGGTCACGATCCCGTATTTATCATCGACAAAAATTTTTTGAGCATTTTTGGACAGATTTTTTTTGTTGGTTATTAAAGGTTCATCTAGCCCGATCTAGCCCTTTTTATTTTCTCCAACAACCCAATTCCTAAAACTAAGGCAACACTGGAACTTTCTGCAAAAGGCTTACGGACCTACGGCTTTGAATCCCAGCCAATCCCAACTCACAAAAGGGTTGGACATTGATAAACCTTGTAAATTAACATGATCTACCAGAAATTCTATACCGCGTCACGGACAAAACTTATAACCGACCTACAGATACATAAGCTCGTAAGGATCATTGTATCAAGGTTATAGGGAAGCCGATGACGGGAATCGTTAATCGAACATTGAACAGTATCTCCGTCTGGTGTTGACGTAAATGTCATGCGAAATGTCAGTTTGACAGCTGTCATCGCCATTGAGAGAAGCCGCAGGTCGATCGATTGGCGACCCTGTTGTTGCTATACTAGGTCGGAGACTCGGTTCTGATTCGTCTAGGTAGGAACAGTGTCTGGCAGTGACAGATAGTTGGAGTGATTTTCTGTTCTGTGTTTCGGGATGAGGGCACTGTAGCCAGTAAAATTATCGTGTATAAGAGACCTAACATGAAACATCAGTTGTCTCGGGTGTCGGGTGCAGAGCGGAATTGATGGAGAATAATAACTGTTTATAGTTGTTGGTCTCTGTCACGGTCAGACGTATCACTTACCATCAGGTGAGTAAAAAAAAGCTATATATAGGTTGTTTCTGTCAGTTTGTCGGTGGAAAAGGCCTTTAGGTTCAATACTTTATTGTTCCGTGCATTAATCACTCCAGGCGGGTGTGAACGGACATAATTATGCAAAATGGAGGCGCGTTGCTAGGTAGCAGGGTTGACAATAATGAATCCATGTATTGCAGTCCTTCGACTGCAGTATTTGACGCTTGAATCATCAATTTGTCGTTGAACATGAGACACTTTTAGACTAATTCAGTTAGTTAATTAGAACCAGAAGTAAGTTACTTTAATTCTTTGTTATTATTACAATAAATTATGATGAAATAGTCTATTTTTCGATAGTTCACACTACGATCCGTATAACTTAAAGTGGCTTTTGGCTTACAGCTTATCTTTGCATTTGATTTCTTATTTGTGACCGTCTTCTTTTGTCAGTAGTCCTAATAAAATAAATACGAAGCTTCTGTTGTCTTAATTAAATAAATACTTTCAATGTACCTTAATTTTCTTTGTAGCGTGAGTGTTGAGTTTCAGACGAAGACAATAAAGCTTTCTGGGGGGTTACCGCCATCTCTTAAAACAGTATAACTAACTAAAAAGTTTAAAAACTAAATGATAATACGACAGCATTTTTGTACCAGTAACGGCAACAATTTCTTTCCGGCCAAAGAACCGTCGCTTAGCGAAAATAGAAATACTAAGTGAACTCCTCACCAGTATATAAAGACTCATGATTGATGAATAACGTCCCGTATTTCTTTATTTACGCAATAAAGGAGGGTGTTTCATTATTGTGCCAAAGGGGCTAAGATCAAAAGATACGGACGCCACAAGTTGCTTGGCGTTGAAAAGATAATTTAATAAAATCATCTAACCGAAAATAATTATATCAATCAATCAGCCTCTGGGAGTATATACGACTCTATTAAATGAGTAACACATACATAACACACACACATTGAGGGCCGTGTCTTAGTACACCAATGGTTTGAAGAATGTTAACATGTTATTTGTTCATATATTTTAATATTGTTAGATTTTTAAAAATTGTAGCAT
This sequence comes from Leucinodes orbonalis, assembly GCA_019425675.1. Taxonomy (NCBI): domain Eukaryota; kingdom Metazoa; phylum Arthropoda; class Insecta; order Lepidoptera; family Crambidae; genus Leucinodes; species Leucinodes orbonalis. The sequence continues at coordinate 35,762 of PQWD01000629.1, forward strand.
TTTAGAAAACAATTTTTCTGCTGCTATTGGAAGTCTTTGATTGGAAGTTTTTTATAGCTTCACGTGGCAATGGCGCAGGGGCTCTTAATATTAACTCTTTACACTCATTTTCCAACAAACCATTATACTTCTAGGTTTTCTACGTATTTTCACCAATTGCCACTTGGTGTTGTGTATATACTTCTATATCTCTTTATGGGCACAAATATAAAATATGTTCGTGATTGCTTGGCCTTATAGTTTAATGCTGGAAACTGCCAATCTGTGATTATGAATAAGCACTTGATAAACAGTTCTACTGGATTCTTCATGTGTTGGCACAGGTTTATAATGTGACGTTTTAGTCAACAACGTTATTTATAACAGGACGTTTTTCCAAAAAGTAACGGACGATGAAGTTAGGGCTATCACCCTCTTCATCCCAGTCGCCGGGCCTTTAGGGCCCCTTTGCGTTTTGCTAGCCTCTTCGCAAATACCGTTTATGCTATAATGAGGTTTTTTTCTGCGTCGTTGACGCCCCTTCTCGGTTCATTGCTGCATGTTTTTATCCTTTACAAGATGAAATGGTTTCGGGATAGCATTAATTCTTGGACAGTTGAATAATTTTGAAATTTTCAAAGATGAGAATTACGAGTACACAGGCGTTTTCTTTTTGGGATATATTTAGAAGGGTGCACATTTACTGTGACTAGTTCTACCATGGATTGTAGGTATGGAGGCCTAGACTCAGTACCGAGTCTACCACCTAGTGATGATGTGAATGTTTGATGAACTGACATTCACACAGCGCCATCTAGCCCCAAGTTAAGCGTGAAGTCTGTATTATGGGTACTAAACAACGGATACACATACTTAAATACAGTTTTTTTGTAAATACATACATAATTTACATAGAAAACACCAAGACATGTTCATGCACACAAATATTTGTACTGCCCGGGGATCGAACCCGGAACCCTTGGTGTTGCAGTCGAGCTCTTAACCGCAACACTTAATGGGTCGTCATGACATAAACAAATGAACATAAATAAATGAATATTAATTATAAGGATTCGTTTCCAAAATATAAATAAGCAATAATTTATTCCATTGCCAAGGAGCTCAACAAGGCTTAATGTACATTAAAATGTGAGCGGGATCGTGGAAATATTTTTGTCAATTTAAGTACATTTTATTTTTATTTCGTTGAACATTGAACATGTTAACATTTCACACAGTATTTGACACAGCAATTTGTCCTGAAACCGTATATTTAAACACTTAATTGCTCAATGCCACATGCTCTGACCCAAGTTTTTAACAGTGTCATCAGTAATTTATTTTTAAAGTGGTGACGAAATTTTCACCGCCATCTTGGCTTTTGTTCGGGCGGTGAAAGGAATACTTTTTAAGTGCTATTCTTATCCCGAAAGAAAGGACGAGGGTTGCTTGATATCTATCTATATATCTTTTATATACTTACCTACGTTTATATAAGTTATCTGTAGTACGCACACCTTGTGGAATATAGGTATTTATTGGTCATCATCATCAGCTCATTAAACGTCCCCACCGAGGAGCACGAGCCTACCCGTATAGGGGATTAGGCCTTAGTCGTCCACGCGGGCCCAGTGCGGATTAGACGACTTCACCCACAACCTTCGAATCTCTTCGCAAGCGTGCATGAAGGTTTCCTCACGATGTTTTCCTTCACCGTATGAGCGTCGGATAACGAAAACATATTTTCGAAAATTCGAAAACACATTGGTACGTGGCGGGATTTAAACATTAGCCCTCCTGGTAGGAAGGCGACAGTTCACACCATAGAGCTACCGACGCTCTACCGCACCCGCGGTATTTTATTAGTAAAGGAGTTTTTTTAGAAAGTAATAATATAAATTTTTTTATTGTACATAACTAAATATACAGTATCATAACACTAAGCACTTTAGTATTCACTTACAAATAATGTTAAATGCTATCAATTTGACACTGCCTTCTAGTTTAAACCAGGTAAAACGTGTATTCTAGAAGATAGACTATAGAACAGTGCATTAAAAGTATTAAAACTTACATGTTTCACTTAATTATTTTAATCAGTCTTAATTCCTATGACAGGTTATTAGACTGTGTGTGTGCGTGCGTGCGTGTGTGTGTGCGCGTGCGTGCGTGCCTGCGTGTTTGTGTGTGTGTATATTTCTTCCATAGCTACGCTGTCCGGAAACCCATGTGCCCTGTAGTGCGACGATGCAGTCCGATGCTAATGATGTCACATATTTTCTAATAAAGTTTTTTTTTAATTACAGGTAATGATTCATCTCATGTCCACCAGTTGTGGGTACGTAAGTCAAGACCATAACAATGCGTGGTCGACAGTGACGTCATCAACCAACTAACTTCTTGCTATACCATAGACAAGAAGTTTAGGCTGGCACCATTTATGGATATCTGGGGACTTTTTTCATAGAAAATTGAATCAGCTGATAGTCCGCCTGATATTAAGTGATACCGCTTTCCGTGCTTGGGAAAAGGAAATATAAAGTAAGGGTTTTAGGCCTAGTAGGTTCAGTGTTTTAACCTTAAGCTGCACGTGCATGGCTGGTGATTCTAATTTATTGTAAGAATTATTATTCGATTACAGTAGACATAACTTACTGTGTTACACATTTTTTTTGTTACTTAACACTGAACGCGAATGACACCTAAAGCCGTCTGTAACTATACATTTTCAATTGTTTGGATTTCTGGCACTCAAAGGGTAATGATTATATTAGCATGTATTAAGATGAGAATTTAATTTTTTTTTAAGTTATATTATAAGTGTACAGGACGGTCTGAACGCTAACCTGATGGTAAGTGATACGCCAGACCATGACAGAGCGGCATTAAAGGAGACCAACAACTGATAGACAGTTATTATCCTCCATCAACGCCGCACTGCGCCCGTCACCCGAGACAACAGATGTTAGGTCTCTTATACCCGGTAATTTCTCTGGCTACAGTGCCCTCATCCCGAAACACAAAAATGCATAACACTCCTGTTTCACGGGATGTCTGGCACTGCGGTGGTACCTACCTAGACGACTCAGTATCGAGTCTATCACCTAGTAAAGATGATTGCGAATGATATTACAGTTCGCCGTTGATTTCTTTTACAAAAGAAAGTGTTCAGGTTATGAAATATTTACGCAACTTTTTTATAACAATACAATACTAAAATTATAGTACGTAACCGTCATGGGTCACTTGACAATGCAAATGTCTGGGAACGACCGGTACGAGAGTTAGCACATACGATTATGTGCTTTGTACCCTAGTGTTATGGGTTATTTTTGTTAAAAATGAGTTTTGTCGGCTTATAATTTTATTGCAATCAAGTTTTTATCCGCACTTTGTGTAGACGTGGGAGTGCTTCCGAATTGTGTTTGTAGCCTTCTTAATTTGGTTTCTTAGTTAAATACCTGTTTGTATTTCTCGACCTATGGGTCGTATGTGCATATGTGGTGTGATGCAACGTTGAGTAGCACACCAAGGGTTTAGGGTTCGATCCCCGGTCAGCAGGTACCAACATTTGTGTGCATGCACATAATCTGTTTGTTTGCCTGGGTGGTTTAAAATGTTTGTATGTTTATCCGTATATTACAGTTTGGAGCTAGATGACGAATGTTTGAATGTCAGTTAATATTTTTTTATCTTTCAATGAATATGATTTAATCTTTCATCTCAAGCCCGATGAGGTTGAAGAGGCCATCAACGGCTAAAGAGAGAAAAGTCAATTTAAAAACATCATTTAAACTTAATGTACACATGATATAAATGATGATTGTTAGAAAATTATAAATACGAGTACTTTTAGGCATGAGTTACAGTTTTATTTACATAAATGAACGTGACAAATTACTTTTTCAAACATTGCCAGTATAAAATACGAAGCAATCAAGTAAATTGAAATTTAAGTATCGTGATCAATCACGCCGAAATACGTTTATACTATGTAACCCCAAGAAATGACAATTCAATTTCTTTCATTTCAAAGAATTCTGAATTTCGTATACTAGACTCGAGACTAGACAAATCATAAATAAACTCACGTCTATTTACCTTGTACTTTGAAAATGAGTATATTGTCTATGACAGTCGTGTCAAACAAAACGCGCGCAATTTTCTTTTTTTTTTATTTCAAATTAGCCAAGAATAGTAAACATATGAAGCCAAGGCGACAGTGTTTACTTTATTTAGTTCACTTTCTTCGATAATACTAGTTTTTAATAGGAACATGTTCTTTCTCGGTAATTGAAAATAAATAGGATTTTTGGTGTTAGAATTGCTGACCATGACGATGAATAGCGACTAACAGTTTTAGACATCATGAAGTTATGAAACTTAGTGATTTCATTGTATGTCTCACTATTTAGTTTGAAACAGTTAAAATATAAAGAAGTACTTTAATTTAATGGAAAAGGTGATATTGAGTTCGAGGATCTTTTTTTAGGATTAAAGTAACACGCCTGTTAAAATCCATAACCTAACCAACCGTACCGAACTTTTGATGGCGTCGGGGGCTCATTTGTGTGACCAGTTGCCTGCCGATCTGGTGGGTTCAGGTTCAAACCCTGCCACGTACCAATGTCTTTTCGAAGTTTCAAAATTATATGTATGTGATCCTCCGCTCTTACGGTGAAGGAAAACCTGCGCACGCTTACGAAGTATTTCAAAGGTTGTGCATGAAGTCGGCCAATCTGCATTGGGCCCGCGTGGATGACTAAGGCCTAAACACTATACGGGTATGCTCGTACTCCCGCGAGTCTACAAGAATACAAAGAAACGCATTTATAATATCAAGTTTTATCGGTGTAGGAACCTATGTCATCACATCACAAAAACAAAAGACATCTTTGTTTAATTCCACGAGTAGACAATAATTTGAAATGTTATCTTGTTGTCTACTTCTTAAGGTTAAAATTCAGTAAATGACCGAAGTGTAGCTTCGTTTCATTAAAAATGTTATACCTTCCCATATTGGAAATAAGGTCGGAAATTGCAATATCACAAGAACCCCTACAGGATCGTGCTTACAGGAAGCAGTAACGGATACGGAATTTTTATGTTGGTACGTTTTCATTATTGAGTCGAGTTTTGTTTATTTATGAATGATGTTTGTATCGCGGTGCCGCGGTTTATGGTTTCGAGCAGCATCTTTGTTTAGAGATATAGCCATACAATTATTTAGTTAAAATGGCTACCTTTGTAAAGAACTCAAATAAACGGATTCACATTTTCAAGTTTGTCGGTGTACGCATATTTTAATTATATTTTATTTAATAAATACATAACATCATCAAATAACTAAATGAGACAAGTATGTAAGCTTAGTTAACATTTTTGCAATTTTCTTTTGTTTTATTTAGAAAGTAAAGTATTTATTTTACTTCTTCAATAAAGCCCTCGTCTCTAAAGGTGACTGTACATTATGTAAGGCCTAGGTTACCTAGTTACCTACTTAGCGTCAATCGATTTAGTTGTTACGGTAACAACAGTCAATACAAGAGTTAGGACATGATAAATGTACGTATCAATAAAAATATATTCGGTAACATTTTTAGTGGTTCAATCTCAATATTAAATGCAATTGCTTAGTTTGGCGCTGTATAACTTGATTTACTAACGGTTTGTATATATATTACACTGGTTCTGTGATTAGCATTTCTCAACCAAAACCATATAAACCCCCTGGCCATAGATGTTTTCAGTCAATAGAGTGATATGCATCGGCGTAAGTTTTTTTAAACTGACGTATCAAGGATTTATATTCTTTGGCTCTATGCCAATTTTGGACTCAATTGTAATGTCATTACTGACAGATTTAAAAAGCCGTTTTGGTTGAGAAATGCTAATGGACTTCCCAAAACCAGTCGGAATGTTTTGACAGTTTCATCATTAAACGAATTAAGAACGTTTGCCTTAGAAAATAATTTGATAAGTTTTAATTAGAAATAAATGTTAAAGAACTAGAATGCTTTTCGGAAATTGTTTAAATATGTTTTCATAGAAAATATTGGTTTGCAAATACACTAACAAAAAAGTTACCTAAGTTTTCTCTTCATATTATATCCCGGAACACAGCTAGTTCAAAATGCTAAAAATGCATTAAATAACCTTAGTACCTACCCACTAGTTACAAGTCCTTTAATAAATATTTAATTAATTTACAATATGAGAATCAAGTTGACTTTAATTAATCTAGGTAATGTTTACAGCCAAATACCAACTGGCTGCTTTGGACTCGATTGAGCGGCGTGCTGAGCGCTCATTGGCGACCCTACTCTGACTGACGCTAAGCTGCAAAGCCTCGAGCATCGTCGTAGAGTTGCACGGCTGTCGGTTTTTTTACAGGCTACATTTCGTTGAGTGTGCGATGGAATTACACGCGGTTAATTCCACCAGCCCTTTTCACCATCGGGATCAAGACGGAGGCGAGCGTTCCATCTTACGTGGTAGACATTCCACACATCCACACAGCCCGCTTTGGTGCCTCGTTCCTAATGCGCACCGCAAAGGAATGGAATTCTTGCCTCCTTATGTGTTCCCGATCATTACAACTGCCGTCTTCAAGGCAAGAGTGAATAGGCTGTTTCTAGGCAGGCATGATACTTCTTCGGCCACATCATCACTTACCATCAGGTGAGATGGCGGTCAAATGTCTGCCTATAAAGGATAAAAAAAAAAAGGTGTAAAGTAGTCAAAACATTGCACCCCACGTACGTAAATTTTCATTGTCAACATTATTTCTTTGACTTATTGACTTATTGTTGTTCTCGACTAAAATAGCTTATAATCGATCGACTGGCCCGCCGATATCAATTTTTCACAACACTGCCTCGTGCTTAGGTACGATCCAAAAATTTTACGCGCCAATACTCGTGTCTGTAACGCTTGATCTCATTAAACAAGGGGATACTGACCTCGGGAACGTGCTCTTAGGGTTCCGTAATAATAACGAATAATCACAAATAGCAGTTACGCTTTCGCAAGTCTAAACATCTCGGCATGCAGAGGCATTTTTTTTATTTATTTAGGTGTTTTAGTCAGGTAATTACAGTACCCGTATCTTAATCCATTTACATTACACATAGGTACAGTTTTTGGTGTAAAGTAGGCAAATAAATAAAATAATAAAATAAACAAAAGAGAAGAGTGTCGGTGGCTCAATGGTGTGGACTGTTGCCTCCTATCCGGAGGCTGATGTTTAAATCCCGCCACGTACCAATGTGTTTTCGAATTTTCGAAAATATATTTTCGTTATCCGACGTTCATACGGTGAAAGAAAACATCGTGAGGAAACCTTCGCACGCCTTTGAAGAGGTTCAAGGGTTGTGTGTGAAGTCGTCCAACACGCACTGGTCCCGCGTGGACGTCTAAGGCCTAATCACCCTATACGGGTAGGCTCGTGCCCCTCGGTGGCGACGTTTAATGAGCTGATAATGATGAGGTAAACAAAATGTTCACAAATGTAAATCGGTTAATATTAGATCGGGCTACGTTGATTATCATCAATAGATGCGCTGTAACGCATGGTCACATTATGAAAACAATTTCTTAATATTTGTGCTGACGTGGCTCATTCTGCCTTTGGTGTAACTAACTTTTTAAACCATTAAAAATTGTACCGGATTACAAAATTTATAGATTGAAAAGTGTAATGACAATATAATTTAATGCTACTGAACCCTGAAACAACCGTGTTAATAGCCAAGGGTCCATCTTGAATTTGCTTAAAAAGAGAAATAAAGGTTTAGTACTTCAGCCACTTGTGAAAATTGAAAGAAAAAAGGTTGCCTATCAATGTAATTAAAAAAGGTCGAGTGTAATCCATGGATACTACTAGAAATTTTTATAATAAGGGGGAATTTGAAAAATAGCAACCAACCTTTTTTGGGTGTTTGGAGGTATTTTATTTATAAACAAGGCCGACCGAGGAAGCGTTTCCTATTTACGGAAGAGCAACTGAGCGTGAAATCTTAATTGGTTTGTTATTTCGTTTGTTGTTAGGATTTTTGCGAATGTCTTTGCTTTAAATTTATTTTGTATTGTATTTCGGTTTGAATTATATTTCTTCTCAGTACTACGTAAAGGTATTAGAGGCCTGACTATGACTTCAGTCATGTTTTCCAAAGCGTGCCATTGAGTTTAATGTTTAATTTTCTAGTGGTTGAGTACGTTTAGTAGGTAGAAGACCTTGCAAGGATTCCAGTCCTAAACGCGTTCGTAAAAAGATTCTCATTGAGACAAAAAGCTAAGCGTGGCGGGATTTGAGATATTATTTTTCGGTCTACCATCCGATGACTGACCATCGCAACAGTAGCTTAACCTTCACAATCATTAACCGAATGTGCTAGCCGCTACGCCATCCACATCTTCAAGGCCGGATCTACCTAAGGCTACTTGGCTGCAGCCCGGGCACTGAGGCTACTAGGGCTCCTTATTTGCTAAACACAATAGGCGATTCGGTTTCTCTCTCATTCAAAGGTTGCCTGGAAGAGATTGCTACCACAGCATTAAGGTCGCCTTTTGTACAATTGATACTTTTGTAGAATTAAGTAATATTTATTGTTTTTTGTGCAGTTTTTGGCGTAGCTGTTAGTTGATCGGCCCGTCATTAGTTTCAGCCCATTTTACCATTTTTTTTTATCCTTTATAGGCAGACATTTGACCGCCATCTCACCTGATGGTAAGTGATGATGTGGCCGAAGATGGATCATGCCTGCCTAGAAACAGCCTATTCACTCTTTCCTTGAAGACGGCCAGGTTGTAATGATCGGGGAACACATAAGGAGGCAAAGAATTCCATTCCTTTGCGGTGCGCATTAGGAACGAGGCACCAAAGCGGGCTGTGCGGATGTGTGGAATGTCTACCACGTAAGGATGGAACGCTCGCCTCCGTCTTGTATCCCAATGGTGAAAAGGGGCTGGTGGAATTAACGCGTGTAATTCCATCGCACACTCACCGAAATGTAGCCTGTAAAAAACCGACAGCCATGCAACTCTACGACGATGCTCGAGGCTTTGCAGCTTAGCGTCAGTCAGAGTAGGGTCGCCAATGAGCCGCTCAGCACGCCGCTCAATCGAGTCCAAAGCAGCCAGTTGGTATTTGGCTGATCCATCCCATAGGTGGCAGCAGTATTCCATACAAGACCGGACTTGGTTATTCTAATATAATATATTGCACAATTAATTAAAAGCCCAAGATCCGCAAGAAGATTATCGGCTCACGTAACAGTCGCGGATGCCCTGAGGAGACCGGAACTCATCTGTTTTTGGAGGGAGGTGGGCTGGCTGGAATGACCAGAGGGCCGACACGGCTTACGCACAATGGTCCACTACACAGACTAAGTGCGGAAACCGAACTCCGTAACATAGAACATACTCACATATACACTACAGGAATTAAATATATTTTTATTAAGTCTCGGTATTGTATGTATAATATATATTTTAAGTACATTATTTTGAATGTGATAACCAATATTCTAATGATTAACTCATTTAGATAGCACTGAGACCGACCGTGCGCCTACTCAGCCGGGCTCTTTGAAAATGAGTCAGGGCCCCTCGTAGAGGGTCCTGCGTGGGTTCATTGTGTCTAAACGTCGTTGCACATTACGCTTTAAAATGGCGGAGTGCGTCAATGAACTATCGGGTTTAATTATGTATAATTTAATTGCGTGTTGTTATGTTTATTGTTTTTTCTCATATGATGTTTAGATATAATAAATTCTTCTTCTTCAATTAAAGATTATTTGTTGACTCCTCTTCTTTAACACATTTAGATTTGGGTTAGCAATTCTCTTGCAGGCACGCAACGTTAAAGTTTTAAGTCCTTCCCTACATAAGAGTCAGTCAAGTATGTATTGCAGGCGCATTTGCAGACTCAAAGGGATTGCTCGCGCGGAATTATGCTAAGTTTCAAGACGGGAGACACTTTTTCAGCGTCTGGCGAAAGTTAAGTGCAAGATGTTGCGAACTTAAATGGTGTAGTTGTTTTGGGCTGTTGTTGGCGGGTGTAATAATATGTACATCATTAAAAATCCCAAGGGGCACGAGCATACACGCATAGGGTGTATAGGCCTTAGTCGTCCACGCGGGCCCAGAGCGGATTGGCGGACTTCACGCAAAACCTTTGAATATCTTTGTAGGCGTGTAAGTAAAATTTGAAAACACATTGGTACGTGGCGGGATTCGAACCTATGCCCTCCAGACTGGAAGGCAACAGTCCACACCATTGATCCACCGACGCTCAGTAATAATATCAATAAGTTGTTTAAATACAACAAAATAGCTTTCGAATCAAATATCAATAGTTGAAAATATACAGTTGTTGACTTTTATACTCGTAGTCCACGCATCCAATCATCATCATCATCATCAGCTCATTAAACGTCCCCACCGAGAGGCACGAGCCTACCCGTATAGGGTGATTAGGCCTTAGTCGTCCACGCGGGCCCAGTGCGGATTGGACGACTTCACACACAACCTTCGAATCACTTCGCAGGCGTGCATGAAGGTTTCCTCACGATGTTTTCCTTCACCGTAAGAGCGTCGGATAACGTAGATATATTTTCGAAAATTCGAAAATACATTGGTACGAGTTGGGATTTGAACCTCTGCCTTCCCGGTAGGAAGGCGACAGTCCACACCATTGAGCCACCGACGCATCCAATCATAAATTGCTGAATCATTTTGGAAAGACATGATTTAGCTTTATATATTCATGTTTAGTAGCGTCACGTGCAGTAAAATTTACTATCATCGTAGCCTAATAATATGTCCACTGCTGAACGAAGGCCACGATTTTCACGTGGACTGAATTTTAACCAGGTCATGAGACTTTATGGTTGACGGTCGACCTAGGCTTCGTTTCCCGTTACGTGGACGACACTCGAGAACCTTTCCACCCTATTGGCCATCAGTTCTACACACTATGTGCCCTGCCCACTGTCACTTTATCTTGTTAAAAATGTTTACTATTTTATTTCATCATCATCAGCTCATTAAACGTCCCCACCGAGGGCACGAGCCTACCCGTATAGGGTGATTAGGCCTTAGTCGTCCACGCGGCCCAGTGCGGATTGGACGACTTCACACACAACCTTCGAATCTCTTCGCAGGCGTGCATGAAGGTTTCCTCACGATGTTTTCCTTCACCGTAAGAGCGTCGGATAACGTACATATATTTTCGAAAATTCGAAAATACATTGGTACGTTCGGGATTTGAACCTCAGCCCCCGGTAGGAAGGCGACAGTCCACACCATTGAGCCACCGATATCCATCAATCATAAATTGCTAAATCATTTTGGAAAGACATGATTTAGCTTTATATATTCATGTTTAGTAGCGTCACGTGCAGTAAAATTTACTATCATCGTAGCCTAATAAATGTCCACTGCTGAACGAAGGCCACGATTTCCACGTGGACTGAATTTTAACCAGGTCATGAGACTTTATGGTTGAGGGTCGACCTAGGCTTCGTTTCTCGTTACGTGGACGACACTCGAGAACCTTTCCACCCTATAGGCCATCGGTTCTACACACTATGTGGCCTGCCCACTGTCACTTTATCTTGTTAAAAATGTTTACTATTTTATTTATTGGAGCTATACTTATTAGTAAGTATACATACCATAGATACATACCACAGACATCCGAATATACAATTAGACTGGACAAGCCACCAAGTTTATAGGCAGTCCCAGTGTCGCAATTTCTTTTTGGTTCTTACCTGTGAAAAGTTATTATATTTCTTGGTAAATTTACTGATTCATTGCGATGATGGCATGTTACAATTGCACAGGATGGCATTTTGGGCAAAAACGGCAATTCTTCTTATATTCGTGCGTCTTGACTCGTCTCACAGAGCGTAAACTGGCTGCCAGTGTGCTCGTTGAGCTTACATTTGTCGCACTAAAAACGCGGCTTGCCCCATCTCCTGTATTGGGAAATCTGTGATACATACCAAATTTCAGCTGTCTAGCACTTGGCGGGCCACTGCCGTGCCCCAGATTTTCATATGAAATATATTTAATCAATGTTTACTAGTGTATGATAGATTTGCCTTCCCCATTTTTCAGTAATAATGTAGAATTTTTTAAAACCCTATGTACATGGACATCTTAAGAGAACTTGAAGTGACCAATGTACTATTTTTTCTGCCAACACCCGCGCTTTTTCACGAATACTAAATGGTAAATAATGATAATCAATTATTATTGTTACATTTAACATAAGCACACATTTTTAGTTAATAAATCTAAACCGACGAAATGATATTTACTTTCCCGCCAAGAAGTTTGTTTACATCTTTGTGTCACCATTCCATTTAGAAGACTTCACGTATTTGAAACTAATTTGTACGCATTCCGTAAAAAGTTCCGGGTTTCAAAACAGGAGTGTTAAAATGTTAATCCCATCATTTCTGTTTAAAAATAGAACGCGCTCAGTTCCGGCGGCCCCTAAGCCGCTTTAAGCACCGACATCCTCATCTCGACTGCATTGTGATAATCGACGCACCTCCGACGTCACTACTGAATTGACACTTGATTTACTTTTAAAATCCGAACAGTATTTAATTTAAGTCTATGGTTTTTCAAATTAAAAAACTGTGCTTTGCACTCGTTGTCTTGTGGTCCACTTTTCACTGTGGTTTGCGTTGGTTGTTAATCACCGACATAGGTGGTAGACTCGATACTGAGTCGTCTAGGTAGGTACCACCGCAGTGCCAGATATCATCCGTGAAACAGGAGTGTTATGCACTTTTGTGTTTCGGGATGAGGGCACTGTAGCTAGTGAAATTACCGGGTATAAGAGACCTAACATCTGTTGTCTCGGGTGTCGGGCGCAGTGCGGCATTGATGGAGAATAATAACTGTCTATCAGTTGTTGGTCTCCTTAAATGCCGCTCTGTCATGGTCTGGCGTATCACTTACCATCATGTGAACGTCCAGACAGTCCTGTACACTTATAACATAAAAAAAACATGAAACGTAACTAAAAAAATATTTTATTAGAATCCTTTTCACTTTGCTATTGTACTGTTAGTAACATCAACAGCCAGTATTTTCTATTTGAAATTTTAAAAACATTCGAAGTAAAATTTGGGGTGCGTTGTCAATAAAGCTTAGGCTTTATTTTCATTACCAGAACAAAAGCAAACACACAATTTAAATATGAAATCCCAACCATGTGTTCAACAAACAGAACATTATCCCTTCATCATAAGGATTCAATAAAAAAGTTAACAGAACAATACGGCACTTTTTGATTTCATTTTGGAAACCCGTCAAAACCGTTTCCCTAATGCACGAGGAGCACTTATGCGTCTCGCGGACTGACAGACAGACGGTTTCGATCCGTATACGTTAAATGGGTAAAAGTGTGCCACAGACTTGCGATTGGAGCGTACATTGCTGATGACCTCGATCGATATCAGATGCTACTTGAAACATGATAATCTTTTGCGATAAACAATTACCTACATAATTACATTAATGTATTATAATGCCCAATGATATTCTGTATATATAAAGGTAGATACGCCACCCGTGCCCACAAACGAACCGCCGAAGAGTACAGTTTGTAATCTCTAGTTTAGGTAAATGAGTTCGAAATATGTGTATGTGTGCTGTCGCTGCATTCGGGACACTTTTTTCGATTGTTTTGTGAGCATATCACGAATCTATACTTTTTTACATCATTGGCCACAGCCATATAGAAAACCGGCCTTAGACACCGGTGGACCTTTACTTAAATAGAGTTAGAAAGGGATAGATATACGGTAAATAGCAGCATCCCTTTCTAACTCTATTTCAGTAAAGATCAACGCTTAAGTCTCGTTCTTGAATGCGGGCCTAAGATTGGAAATATGCTCGTAGCTTGTAACGAGAGTCCATGGCTTGCGAAATCACATAACATCTGGTGAATTGGCTACTCACGTTCGTGCATACAAATGTTTGTACTGCCGACGACCTATCCATTACACGAAATTGGTCGTCAAATAAATCTTTATTTCTCTTTTTACTACTTCTTCCTTTAAATACTTCTTTCCTCCCCCATACTTACTGTTGAATCGTGAATTGTCATATATTTTTTAACCACCACATATTTCTACCACCGTCGCATCTTTGTGTCACCCGGTGCAAACTATGGACAGCGTTTAAATCGGCTCGCCCGCCGAGAGATTAGTTAGATCACACTTAGCTCGATTGCTTTTTGGTGTTCAGTATTTTTATGGCAATGGTGTCGAGGCGTCGATGTTTGTATGTTTTTTGAGACTTTGATTTACAAGCGTTTTATGTTTACTTACGCAGAAGCTGGTGTTTTATTGTAAGTAAATTTTTTTTTTATGATTTTGAAGAAAACTTATTTGTGTAATTTGACATTGTATAGGGATGTTGATGAACAGATTTTTTTGCCGTAAACACCACATACATATTTTTATATATTTCGTAGTATTTATATTATTATTATTCTTAGGATAGTTGAACTAATATTTTATGGTGTGAAAGAAAATTATTTTGTATAAATAATTATTAGGGATTTTGACTGACAAATCAAATGGGCTACTTTCTTCGATCTTTCTAAATGACATATTTTCATACATTATGAGGCATTATGAGATATGACGTCACAGCTTTAGGTAAACAAGTGACGCACTTTTAATACCCTTTTGTAATTAAAACGTTAATGATTTATATATTGATAATCATAGTTCGATTTGAGACATGGACGAATAAAAAAAGACGGAGTATCTCTAACAATAAAAGTGTGTCAAAATTCGGCAGTTTTTGTATGGAAAATTAAGACATTTGGCTCGCATCTGTCCCCAGAGCCTAGAAAAATTTGGGAGTAACATGGCTCGCGTAGCAGAACGTCGCAAAAACCGAAGTGATCAAAATTAAATAACAGGAATAACTTTTTGTAGATAATGAACAATACGATTACATATTCTAGTTTACAATATTCAAATTAATATCGCTATCATCATCAGCTCATTAAACGTCCCCACCGAGGGGCACGAGCCTACCCGTATAGGGTGTATAGGCCTTAGTCGTCCACGCGGGCCCAGAGCGGATTGGACGACTTCACACACAACCTTCGAATCGCTAAAATATCGGAAAAATATTTGTCAAAATTAATATTAATAGACAGCAACTGTCAGTTCGGGACACATTTTCTGCATTGATGACAATCCTTAACTTTTTTTATACATTTCATAACTTTAGGATTTCATGCTGAAACCTGTCAACGGTCTATATAAACCTCTATAAACGGATTCATTTAACAGATTAAAAACCAGTCTAAAGGAATCTGGTATACTTAGATACGTAAAATACGTATTACAAGTTTATCCACTGACAAAAAGAAAAGTTTCCAGACGGTTCCTGTTCGTACAAATTGAATTCGTTATCGCGATCCTTTTGCCCATGAACAATTTGCCCGTATTTTCAGGTCCAAGGTACAATTTCAATGAATACGAATGCCACACCACAGTTTCACCTCTGCGAATGTAAAAGAAAATTGCGAATCGCGGCTCCGGTTTCTACTTTTATTTATAGTAAAAAGAGCGTAGGTGGCTCATTGGTGTAGACTATTGCTTTCTGATCGGGAGGGCTCAGGTTCATATCCCGCCAAGTACCAAATGTGTTTTCAAACTTCGTTTTTTTTATGTTACAAGAGTACAGGACGGTCTGGATGCTCACCTGATGGTAAGTGATACGCCAGACCATGACAGAGCGGCATTAAAGGAGACCAACTACTGATAGACAGTTATTATCCTCCATCAATACGCCGCACTGCGCCCGTCCCGAACAACAGATGTTACCCGGTAATTTCACTAGCTACAGTTATATGTACGTATCGACGCACTTACGGAAAGGAAAATATCGTGAGAAACCTGTGCACGCCTGCGAAGAGATTCAAAGGTAGTTCGTGAAAACGGCTAATCGCCACTGGCCCGTGTGGACGACTAAGCATATAACCCTATACGGGTAGGCTCTTCTCCTAGGTGGGGATGTTAAATGTGATTGTGTACCAAATAGGCAGATGAAGGCTTTATTCGCATACTCTAAGCTTGTTAAATGTAAAAAGATAATTTTATTCACATTGCCATATAGCCAACAAGCGACAAGTAAGGAAAAAATATAAGATATAAGCTTAACTTAACTCTAGACACCATTTCATTTACAAATAGTAAAATTATAAGTTTAATTGACATTAATAAATTATTTAATTTTAGTTGCTATATGACAAAAGATAATAATTATTATCTCTCAAATTATTTTAAACGACAGGTAGCAAATACGCTATTATTTTATTTTAAACAATTAGCCAGTAAGCTGGCTATATTACCCGCTTCTATTGAGCAGAACATATCCTGTAATATTAAGACTTTGGAATTTGTTCCAAATAATTTAAATTAGTTACTAAGACAAAAGAGGAAGCCTCTTGCATACCAGATATGTTAAGTACTATGACAACAGAGACACCTTTTAGAAATTCTTTTAATATAGTTCACCAAAATATTCAAGGTTTCTCTGGAAAGGATTTAGAAGTAGGATTATTCCTGGAACACAATAATATACATGTATTAGGTCTAACTGAACATTGGCTTAGAAATAATAATTTAATAAGCATTGACAATTATAAAGTTGGCAGTTTGTTCATGAGAGTGTCAGCTATTAGAGGTGGATCATTATTATTAATACGAGATAATTTGAAATTCAAAGAAAGAAAAGACATAGTTGAACTTTCAATTGAACGAACTATTGAACTC
Organism: Leucinodes orbonalis; assembly: GCA_019425675.1. Taxonomy (NCBI): domain Eukaryota; kingdom Metazoa; phylum Arthropoda; class Insecta; order Lepidoptera; family Crambidae; genus Leucinodes; species Leucinodes orbonalis. The sequence goes on from PQWD01000629.1 coordinate 52,567, forward strand.
TCATGTATAGAACTCCAGCAATTTATAATACTCTGTGTATATAGACCACCATCGTCCGATTATAGTTTATTTGAATTCACTATGGAAGAGGTACTTCAAAAAGTTTGTAAATCCTCCAAGAAGGTGGTTGTGTGTGGAGATTTCAACATTAACATCCTAGATTCTACACAAAACTCTGTACGGTTCCTTAATCTATTTAAATCATTTAATTTAATAAACCTATTTGCAGAACCTACAAGGGTCACTCCAACTACAGCTACCTGTTTGGACAACATATTTTGTGAAAATAATATATTAGGGAAATCTCTAGTAAATTGCCTACAATCTGATCACTGTGGACTATTAGCACAGTTCAAGCATCATCATGTCTCACAAAATCTAAACATAGTTCATAGGCCAATAACTAACAACCGGATTAATAGATTCAAAAACACTATCGATGAAAAAATATCGCAATTAAAACTAGGGAAGCAAGATGCAAATATTTTATATGAACAGCTTTTTAATACTGTTAAAAATACATTTGATAAAACGTTCCCTACTCAAAGTATTAAAGTTAACAATTCTAAGTCAAAATTTAGTGAGTGGGCCACACCAGGTATTTATAAAAGTCGGGCTAGATTGTATGATTTATATAATTTGAAAGCGTCTTCAAATAACCCAGAGTTCTTTAAACAGACATGTCTTACCGCCAAATCAATATTTTTACGGAATAAGATAAAAAATGCCGACAATAAAATTAAAGCTACGTGGAATATTATTAACAAAGAAACCTGTAATTCAAAGCAACATGATAATACATTTACCTTAAAAATCGATGGCAATATCATAAAATCTGACTTAGAAGTAGCTAACGCTTTTGAAACTTTTTTTACGAATATTCCATGTGAGGTTACTAAGATCTTAAGCTCTAGTTCAGCAGCTGCTAGCGGTCTTTTAACATCTAGTGTAAGGGAGTGCAGTAATGTATTCAGTTTTAAACGTATTAATGCAAATTCTATTACTCAAACGTTTAAAGAATTGAATATGAAGAAAACCGAAGATCTGTGGGGTATCTCAGTACATATTATTAAATTAATTATAGATAGTATAGCACCCCACTTAGCTATCATATTCAATAGGTGCATAGATGAGGGTATTTTTCCAAATTTAATGAAGTACAGTAAATTAATTCCATTATTTAAAACGGGCAATAAAAGTGATCCCTCAAATTTTAGACCAATATCGATCCTTCCCACACTTAGTAAAATTTTTGAGAAAATAATTTATAATCAACTAGTTTCTCATCTACATTTAAATAAAATATTACATGATAAACAATTCGGATTCACTAAAAATATACAACAGATGCGGGGATTGCACTCGTCAAACATATATTTGCTGCATGGGAGAAAAAACGGGATGCCATTGGGATATTTTGTGACCTATCGAAAGCTTTTGACTGTGTCGATCATGCAACGTTACTAATCAAGTTGAGACATTATGGTGTATCGGACTGTGCATTAAAACTCTTAGAGTCATATCTCTCTGGTAGAATTCAGAAAGTTAGTGTTAATGGTCAATGTTCCTCGGGTGCCCTGCTGCGCATGGGAGTTCCTCAAGGCTCAATATTAGGTCCCCTTCTCTTTCTTATTTACATAAACGATCTTGCTTACTATTGTAGTAATCTTTCAGACGTAGTACTATTTGCTGATGACACTTCTCTAATCTTTAACGTTGATAGACATAGAGAATCATTTGACGAGGCAAATAGTGCCCTGTCTCGGGTAATGCATTGGTTCACAGTAAATAATTTATTGTTGAATACTAAAAAAACCAAATGTATTAAGTTTAGTATGCCTAATGTAAGACAAGTAGAAACCAATATCACTCTTAATAATGAAAAATTAGAATTTGTTAGTTCAACTGTTTTTCTTGGAATATGTATTGATAATAGACTTCAGTGGGGACCTCATATTGAATCTCTTGCTGGAAGGCTTAGTTCAGCGGCATATGCGGTTAGGAAAATAAGACTTCTGACAGATGTTGAAACAGCAAGATTGGTTTATTTTAGTTATTTTCATAGTGTAATGTCATACGGCATGTTGCTGTGGGGTGCAGCTGCTGACATACAAACCATTTTTGTACTGCAAAAAAGAGCAGTTCGCGCTATTTACCAACTTAAACCCCGTGATTCTCTTAGAGAACTTTTCAAAGAAATTAGTATAATGACAGTAGCGTCACAATATATTTATGAGAATTTAATGTACGTGCGTAAAAATATTCATATGTTTGATAAAAACTGTGATCTTCACAGTCTCAACACTAGAAATAGAAACAAACTTGCTGTTCCAAATCTTCGGCTACACAAAGTGGGTAAATCTTTTGTTGGTAATTGTATAAAGTATTTTAATAAAGTACCACAACATATTGTCGATCTTCCCTTACTTAAGTTTAAAGCTATAATTAAAAGTACCCTTTTGAAAAAAGGATATTACTGTGTTAACGACTATTTAGCCGATAACATTATTTGGTCTTAATGTGCTCGCATTGTGTTCCAAGTAAAAATAATGTAATTAGGATGATAATATAGAATTATATAAATTAGACATATTACAGCTATGTAAAAACGAATAGTATTATATAAATTTTGACTCGAAATGAGAACATTGTAAACCCCATTTTTTGAAAAGAGTAACTACACGAGTTTCTTGCCGGTATCTTCTCGGTAGATAACAACCTCCCGAACCGGTGGTAGATTCATTAAAAATAACTTCTTGACGATTCAAAAGTGTCATGTAATGATTTATTTGAATAAAACATTTTTGAGTTTGAGTTTGAGTTTGATTAGTTCACAAGTTTCAAATCACAATGATAGGATTAGAAACAATATTATTTGTGGGAGAACTAAAGTTAACGATATAGCAGGTTCAGCAGGTTTAATTGGCAGTTGAGTTGTCAATTGTGTCGCAGAACCAATTGAAACAAAGAAGGAACTAAGAAATAAAAATATTTATTTGGTGCAATAAACATAATGGCCGTTACCAGACGAGTTCTAGGGGGAGACCGCGTCTTGACTGGCGTAGCGTAGGACCCGACCGAGGGACCGACCACTTGTGAAAGGTAGCTGGTGAATCAGGATGAGAAAAGCGGAGAACCGGATATCTGGCGCGGAATGGGGGAGACCTGTGTTCAGCAGGTAACTGTGTTATGGGTAGAAAGAGAGATATCTATGGTATAATGCTTTCAAAATATATAATGTACCTAATACAAAAATAGTATAGATTTGTAAATAGTCGTTAACTATTTTAATAAAAACGTTTAAACTCTTATTCAATCTTCAAAACGCGTTTCAGGCGGGCATTCGGGCGCCATGCCGTTTTTTCCCTTTATATTTTTGCGAGACGCCATGATTTATGGCGTCTACGTCCCGTAACGCAACAGATGTCTTCGAGTCTTTCAAGGATTTCCACTGACTGCGTTACGAATTATTAAGTAGCCTCTATTGTCTATGGAGAGGAAATTGGAATCGACTGTTGCGTTTCGATTGTTATCTTTGTTTTAATTATGGCACTAAGGTCTGTTTTAAAACGTGCAATATTTATTTCAAATTTAGAAGTAATATTTTTATCTCGGCTGGCTAGGCTCGAAATGTATGGAATATTTGCTTTCTATCGTAGAATGTAAGAAATTAGTGCCATGAGATGATGTTATTCTGTAACATAAGCCATCTAACAAGGCAATTGTGCAGCATCGGATATCTTGTTGCAAAAAATTTTGATAATTATTTGTAGTTCTTAATTCGTTTATTATAAAATGTTTCTCACTCACGATACGACGACTAGTAATGTTCAATTTTGTGTTATTACCCATTTACGAAAAATAAAAGCAAACTATAGGTATTCTCGAAGTAATACTTGATACTATTTTGTTTATTTATTTATTTATTTAACAATGTATGCACACACAGAAAGACAAAACAAATAAACATGGAAAAGTACGTACAAAGGCACAGCTTATTTCAAACAATGAAATTTCTTCCGCTGGCCAAACAAAAGGAAACAAAGTAAGAAAAGTAGGCAATGTGTACTAATAATAAATTAAAATACACATATATGAATATATTAAATATTTGTTCACTTTGATGGATGGTAGGCGTCGATTGAGAAACCATTTTCTTTTGTTTTGTCCGTAACAGATTTTTGTTAGAATAGTTAAGTCGGTAATAATTTTGTTGTCGTTCTTACGCAAACTGTATAAATATGCCGCGGTCACATTTCAAACCGACGCGATTCAGTTACGACATAGCCACGCCTGCAATGGTTTATAATTCATTGTGCCGAGCGAGAAGAACGATGAGCATAATCAAGTCATTTAATCACCTACTATTTGCAGCAATACAGTACATAATATGTGGCAGAGATGTTAAAACAATGCTACAAATAAACCTTTATCAATCGTATTGTGAATAATATCAACTTATGGATGCTTATATAAAACAAAAACAAAAGGAAGATGACATTAAAGAAATCTAACAAAGTATTAAAAAAATAAAAACGTGAACTGCATTTATTAGCGTTTGTTTGTGCGTAAAGTGCTCGTATGTTAGACGACCCATTTGGTGTAGCGGTTGAGACGTCGACTACTACACCAAGGTTACGGGTTTCGATCCACGGTACTACAAACTGTGTGCATGAACATGTCTGTTTGTATTGGTCTGGGTGTTTTCTTTGTATGACATACATTAACAAAAATGCAAATAAGTAAGTATCTATGTTATTAGTACTTTTTGTACCCGTAATACAAGCTTCACGCTTAATTGGACATAGATGGCGTTGTGTGAATGTCGTGGATATTTATTATTATGTGCAACGACCTATGGTGTAATGTTAAAGACCGGCTATACATTTAGCATCCGGTTCGATCCCCGGAAAATATAAACATTTCTGTGCTAAAAAAATCCTGTTTTGTGGATATGTAGGTATTTACAAAAAGGTTTTATAGTTTCGACACCTGTAACCCTTAGTATAATTTTCTGCCTAAATTAAACTAGATGGCGATCGCATGTTTGTCTTCAAACCCCAGAAAGTAATCTTAACTAAAATGTGAAACGTCTTGCGCAAAGGGTGCCAAATCCGTCCACTAAATAAACAAACGCTCCGGGCGTGTAACGCGCAACAATATCGATCCAGTATATTTTATCAGTGTTACCAACTCCCAAAAATATTAAGCCCTTAATCTAAGTTGTTAACCTATAAAATTTCAACAAATTTGAAATTCTTTAAAAGTACTCCATAAAATTCCTTGAAAATATTTGACATAAGCACATAATTGATATTAAAATAGATTAAATTTTTCATTGCAATGGTTTCATATCATCATCATCATCATCAATCAGCTCATTAAAACGTCCCCACCGAGGGCACGAGCCTACCCGTATAGGTGATTAGGCCTTAGTCGTACGCGGGCCAGTGCAGATTGGACGACTTCACACACAACCTTCGAATCTCTTCGCAGGCTTGCATGATTTCCTCACGATTTTCCTTCACCGTAAGACGTCGGATAACGTACATATATTTTTCGAAAATTCGAAAATACATTGGTACGGTCGGGATTTGAACCTCAGCCCTCCGAGTGGAAGGCGACAGTCCACACCACTGAGCCACCGACGCTCTCTTGGTTTCTTTACGCAATATTTTGTTAAGCTTTAAAATATAACGTCATTTACACTGGATAGAACACATAACATCGTGCAAGTAGTTGTGTGTGTAAAGTGAATGTATAGGTATATATATGTGTGTCGGTGTGAGAATGCATTGTGTGTGTAGTGGATTAATTTAAAGGCTTCAGCAGTTCCTTCCACTCATTAATAACTCCACTTCACCATCCGAAATATATAGTAATCATCAGAAAATATAATACTCGACATTTTAATGGTTTATCATTCACTCGCCTAATTCTTAGTATCGAGGAACTGTAGGTACTAGATGACACTTTTATTGTAATAAAAAAAAAATAAAACATAAGTAGTAAAAACAAATTAAAATGCCATAAGCACCAGCATGATTATTTAGAAAGAAAGAAAGAATGTTTATTCTGGACAGTAT
>PQWD01000631.1:0-37501 GCA_019425675.1 Leucinodes orbonalis
AAAACATAACCTAAATTGCTTCGTTAAGGCACGCGGTAAAACATTGCTTTATTTTTACAAAATAAGAAGTAGCCTATATTTTTTCTTATTATGTCAGATACCTGCCAAAAAAAGGCCCACCCAAATTCATCCAGCCGTTACGAAGATTACCTGGAACAAGCAGACAGAGACAGACAATTTTTTTTAATTGTTATTTTGACATAATACTCATATATTCATATGCATGAGGAAAAATATTGTTATTTCATTATTACAAACAGATACTCCAACACTATTTATATGTAATAGATATTGGTCCGATGCCTGACCAATCCAATTTTGTAAATAACTACCACTGTCACCCGCAAAAAGCTTTTTCAGTTTCACAGGGCAATTGACGAGCGCGGAGAGCTCTCAGCCGCAAACCGATCCGCTATTGGCGTGAGCGATGGCATCGTAATCATGACTTGATTTATTTATTGGGAATTTTAGTGCCTAAAATCTCATTGTTAAAACTAGATAGGTCGTAAGTGATTCCAGCCTACCTACACCTTTAGTGATTAAAGCCAACCTCACCTGCAAGAAACCTCACTGTTACTCGTATATTCTGACGCCATTAAGAATAATTCTTAAAATTATATTCATCATCAGCTCATTAAATGTCCCCACCAAGGGGCACGAGCCTACCCGTATAGGCCTTAGTCGTCCACGCAGACCCAGTGCGGATAGGACAAAAATTATATTTGTATGCCGATAATGCAAGACACAGTGATAGTATCGTTTTTTATAAATTTTCACAAAAAATGATTTTATTATTAAGAGAACTAAATATACCAAATTAGATAGCTGGATTAGCAAATACAAGCGGCATTGGGTCGGTTACGCATGCTTTGTACCAATGGCCGATGGTGCAGACGAGTTCTGGAGTAAGACAAACATATATCATAAAAAAAAGTGTAAGACCGGGATAGCAGGCAAAAAGAGGAAATCTATAACAAGCAGTGGACTGTGATATGTTAATATATATGGTAAGTAAGGGGAGGGACAAACATAAAGAGAGAGAGAGATTTAATTTTTTATACATGTATTAACTACTAAGTTTTTAATTTGTTTTGTAATAATGATCGAAACAGAAATTTCATATAATAATCTTCTAGTATTTATAATTCAAGAAAGCGTATGGGCGGAAACCGCCGGAATATTGTTCTCGCACTTGGCCCTTAGCGGATAGTTAAACTTAATGAGCCGTCCGACTCTACGGGCGTCTATATTGTATTGAAAGCCTCTGTTCTAACGAGACCAAAAAGTTTTGACTCAAATACACTTACCATGCGAAATGTCCAGATTTTGAGATATAAACTGAGTTTGTGATCGGAAATCACATTTCAGTTTAATCGTTAATGATATAAAAGCTTACTATGCAGGATACATTACTTATCATTAAATTTATTTATTATTTTGGTTGCAAAGTACGGTTTTTACCAGACTGCAACTGGACGGTTATGTTTTTCAAGCATTTGTATGTAAGTCTGGACCACAGACATCCGAATATACAATTGACTGGACAAGCCGCCAAGTTTATAGGCAGTCCCAGTGTCGCAATTTTTTCGGTTTTAGCTGTGAAAAGTTATTATATTTCTTGGTAAATTTACTGATTCATTGCGATGATGGCATGTTACAATTGCACAGGATGGCATTTTGGAAAAAACGGTAATTTCTTAATATTCGTGCGTCTTGACTCGTCTCACAGAGCGTAAACTGGCAGCCAGTGTATGCTCGTTGAGCTTACATTTGTCGCACTTAAAACGCGGCTTGCCCCATCTCCTGTATTGGGAAATCTGTGGTCTGGACGTATGTATGTAGATTTCTATGTTCCTGCTGAAGCCTAAACGGACTGACGGATTTTAACATGTGAACTGTCTTTAGATTTTTCTTATAGCAAGTGTCACTGTGCATTAAAAGCATAAAAATTCAAAATGGCGGATATGAACTAGATAGTAAGCGAAGCGGCTAAACTAATCTATGATATGACACTATTTTTGAAGACTAAAAAAATGTATCCAACCCATCGAATAGGGTATTGTTGAATATTTCTCTTTTTAATAGTATGTGTGCGTGAAAACGTTTTCGATACAACGCTTCGTTTACGGAATATTGAGCTAAAAATGATAATTTTAAATATATTTCTTTTAGAAAATAAAAAAATAGTGCTTACCATAATCTTAATTTAAATAAAACGTCTGAAATAAAGAAAAAAACAAAACGCTATTGCTAAAATAGCCAAACAAAAAACCCTAAAAATATTCGAGACTCAACTACTCGTATATTAATGTGTATGTAGTGTATTATTGAAATAAATGTTGTTGCCATTTGTTTGTCTCCGCTTGCAATACCATGAAAAGTATAAATTTTTGAACTATGTGGCTCTACACATAGTCACTTGTCCTTTCAGTGCATATTTGAGCAGTCAGGTTTTTTGATTATTTATAAATTAGAGCGCTATGCAGTACAAATATTTGAGTGCACCAAAGTTGATGTAAGTAGACAAGTGTCTATATACAAAAAGTTAGCTCTAAAAAGGGCTAGATGGAGATATGATAGTGTGAGTAGATGACCCATACACAAATGTAACAACGAAAGCAGCATTTTATTTGTAAATATAAAAAGCATAGATTTAAAAACTGTAAGTATATATTTAATGACTGAAAATAATATGCATGTAAATATATTCACTTAAACCATACAGATAGCGACAGTAATAAGAAATTAAATGTAATGCCTCATTAATAATGTTGTTAATTTGGCCAATGGGCGAAGTAACGGAGTCTGTATAACCATTATAACAGATATTCCTGGTGCTTCCACAAACCCAAATTGACGTAATAAATCTCAACAGTTATTATGACTTAACAACTTGAGTATTTTTATGTATGCGTGGAAGGGAACGCGAAATTAAGAGTACGTCCTTTTAAATAATGTCTTGCTAAATTTAAAAGTATGTGGTGACAAGGATATGATATAAAAATAAATTTAAATGACAATAAAAGGAAATAACAATGTTTTGTTAAGTGACTAATGTGATTATAACACACTTGGTACTATTTTCAATTGCAAAATGACATACTAATAGCTACAAGTTTTCATGTTGGTGATTGAATTGGGAAACAACTTATATTTCCAATAAGTAGCCCTAGTACAACCATAAATAAATACATTCAATTAAAAGTCCACCGTTCATAGGCATTGTTTTTGGACGATTTTATTAAAGGTATGAAGTAACGTTTACGTGGACGCCATCGAGGACCTATCCGCTTTTTGGCTATCGGTTCTGCGCACTATAATACTGACTTGAACCTATAACTTAATTTGAGCTTTGTTCACAAACAGAATACATATCTCGGTAACGTATTCCTATCGCATTTGCTTATCCATATTACCTAAAACTCGTTTTCACTTTCAATATCTGTAAAAGCCACTTGTTGCAACTCGGTATCTTGGTAGGCAGCACTTATCTCTTTTGAGTCAACCGCAGACGTATCAGAAGTAGTAAACGTCAGTTTACGAGCCTGGTCGCGTCATTTTCCGACCGGAATATATTTTTAGTGTCCAAGAACAGACAGTGTGGTTGTAAAACACGGTTGCCAGGTGTCTTCGGTTTAATTTGTGGCTGGAAATGGATTGTTTAAATTCTTTTAAGTGCTAACTTTCTGATAGTGAAGGTAATGTAAGTAAGGTAAGGCGAAGATTCGATTCGCTCAAGCATGCGACATTACGTCATCATCATGTTGTTATGTTTTGACTTCTATGTTTTAAGGAAAGGTCCGAAGACTTATTTTTAAATAATTATGAGTTTAAATTACGCATCCAAGTATAGGTTTACGGCATCCTACGCCAAATGTTGTGGTCTCATCATTATCATTAGCCTATAACGGCCCACTGCTGTACACAGGCCTTTCCACACGGCATCACTATGGGGAGATCTGGCCGCAACCCATCACGCCAGCTCAATGCGGATTAGTGGTGTTAATGAATGCGTCCTGAGATTGTATGTATTATCCTTATTATCTACCTCCTAAATACAAGTATCTAGATACCTATACCAGCCTGTACTAGAAATCTTTAAGTACTCTGCACATCGGGCTGAAAGGTGTGACGCTTATACTTGAAAAAATACCCCATATTTCAGAACCTTGGATGCAATAAATATTATCGTAAATATGATTAATGTAACATATTCAGGCTATCGTAGTGCGTAATAATGTAGGAGTTCTTATAATATGTAGTATTAACATTCCAAGTTAAATATAAATAACTCTTTAGATTGCTTAAAACATTAAAAAATAACTTGACCAGCAGCAGCATCATTTGTATCTGAACCCATCATTATACATTATTTTCATGATTTTGTTTCCAGTATCCTTATTTTTATTTGAAATAAGCATAACTTATCATCAAATCAAACAGATTGAACAACATCGACCCGTTTCAAATCCGTAAAAAGGGAATACCGAAGTTTCAAAGCGGCTTACATAAGAAAACATTTTCACTTCGGATTTCCATGTCAGTCACGTTGCGAATTTTTTTTTCGCGCGGCAAAATGAATTCCACGCCGACAAACAAATCACCACAGATCCAATCAAAGGGGACGACAGTCGGCATATTTTTCATAAAATTATGTGGCACATAATGCGGGAGTGAGTTCTCTCTTTGTACTGTTTTATTAAGTTTTCGAGACAGCTGGCTGGCTCGTAACACCGACACGGATATTAGTCCATTTTTTATTCTCAAAGCTTTGTCTTTTTTATTCAACTAAAATGTTACCTGTGCGTTATCACCAGCTCGTATAACGGCCTAGTGCGAGTAGAGTGCGACGTAAACATACTACGACGATTTGCATAGGGTATTTACTTATGTCTATAAAGGTGAGAGTATCCTCTGTAATAAAATAGGAGTAGTCGTTAACTGTCGCCGTAGTCTAGTGGGAGAAAAGCAGCGATCTTAATCCAACTTTCAGAGCGTTGGTTAGATCCGTGGGTTTGAATCCCGTGTGAAAAAGCATAGTGGAAGTATTTTTTTATGATTTTCCTTTGACATTGCAGGTTGTGCCACCAGGTTGTCTGAAAGAGTCAATTGATTTTTTAAATTAAATATACAATAGTTTTTAAAAAGATAGATAATAGCTCAATCCAATTTTCTGGTCATTTTCCTCATTTGTGTGAGATATACCGATCGTTGCTTATCATTTCACTGATCCATTCATCACCCGTAGCTTACATTTACAGATTACAAACACCAATATACTTATATAATTAAAATAACCAGTACTTTCCGGACTAGATGTTGTTGAAATTTGATCATTCCCTTACATTACGTATTATTATATAAACAGACATAAAAGCGAGTTTACATAATCATAACGAACTTCTGTTAGCTTAACCTAATAACAAGCATGGCACATTAATCAATATTACGAACATTGAGCAGTATTTAATTGGATTGTGATTAATAAACTTTAAGAATACGATGGATTTAGGCAGTGGGCAGGGTTTGTAACATTAATTTAAGGCAATTTGAGGAGGTACTTTAGTAAATTGCACCCGTCGAGCTCGTCTCAGCGGGGGTGTGATTGAGATCTGTCTCTCGAAGTGGTTTGAAGAGGATCATTTTATTGATAGCTTGATTACGGATTTTGTCAACTCAAAATAGTTAGGCAAATGTTAAGCTTAAAAATAGATTTTCGAGTAATTGTATTGCAATAGGGAACATGCAAATGTAATATAAATGAATATTTTGGTATAAAATGTTAAAATAAAAAAGAAGGGACATCGCAAGGTTTATTTTTAATTTACGCTGTTTTTTTAAAATAATTAAGAATTGAAATTACTTGAAACGGAACGTAAATTAAAACACCAATCACTGTCATTTACGTCATCTATGTATGACATATTATTTTGACGTTAAAGGTTTAGTAAAAGTGAACATTAAAACGACAAAATCGGCATTTATCGAATAAAAATCAAATTTAGGACTGTAAAACCATACTCCAGGAAACTACCAAAGTTATTGTTGACATGGTTTTAAATTTATTTTTGTCGGAAGTGAGTTTTACAAACCGCAATAAGCCTGATGCGAAATATGGACTTTTTACGGTACTTTATTGAAATATCAAATCATAATGTCTACGGATAATCTAGAAATGATTATTTTTCATCACCAAACATCAAAATGAAAGTTGTGAGAAAAAGAAAGGTTATTTTTAACTCATCACAGTGTGAGCAGAAACTGCTTGGAAAATGCTGCCATGAGGAATTCCACATGGGACTGCCCTGTGCAGTCCTCATCCATGGCACTAACACTACACTCTAAAGATAAACCAGGAAAAGAAGAATAATAATAATTTCCTTTGTTTTAAAAAATCATTATTTTATTTATATATTATTGTGTAAGTTTGTATGTTTTTGTGTCTGTAATATAATAAAACCAATACTAAACTTGTGTATTTTCAATGCTTACAAGATTTTTTTTTTATTATTGCTGATTCAGGTGTCAAAGGCATTATTCTGTTTTAGCATTCAAAAATATGGGGTATGAGCATCTCTATTTACAGACTTTTTAACATGATTCCTTATCTTTACAATAAAAAGTTATAGACAACTTTGTTATTGTATTTGTATTAGGTAGGTAAATATGTTTGTTTTTCATACAAGCAGATATAACAAGTATATTCTAACATCATAGTCGTATTCACCGCATCGAAAAATAGTTTGAGGAATAATTTATTCGTCTTCACAGCTACAAATCTCTTTTTTCCCGGTTTTGTGTCAGTCAAAAACAATATGATTGTTATTAGATGAACACATTGTTACTAGATGAACACATTGGCACAAAGTATGGTCAACGCGGCTTTTTTCTGGAGTATCAATTAAAATAAATTCATACATTATCAGTCATTTAAAATTCTTATAAATTAGGTCTCGACAGTAAAGAAAAAAATGCAAAAGTATGAAAGTCCTTAAAGAAAAGGAGGTACAATCACATATCTGACGTCAAACGGCACGCCAGCCCGTTTTGGCGCGAAATTTGAAATTGTCAATTTCAAACCGCATTTTTATGCAGAAACTGACAGTTATTTTATTTTAAATATAATTGTGGTCTATTCTAAATGTAGTTCTTTAAAATAAAGACAAAAATAAAATTTGTGCATCTTCCCTGTTGTATGTGTGTAATCGCTAAATTTCAGTATCTTTATAAGTATATCAAAATACTTGTTCACGGATTTCAATATAAGTGTGTAAGGGTGTATCAAGTGGAAACAATTAATCCATTCAAAATTATCTTTGATTTCATGAAGCAGAAATATCAGTGTTAAACAACACTAAACATACCTGCCTATTTTGTATCAAAACAAGTTTTATAATTTAATTTTTACGCAAAATATTGAGAGATGGATGGATGTCAGCCATTCCACGAATTTAATAATCTCTACAAAGCGCGCGTTATTGACATTCTTGTCAATATTATAATGCTTGAATATTATTTGTATTTGTATACCGTCGACTCTTTATAGTGTAAATATTGTTAAAATGCTGCGTAAAGAAATCATATTTTTATTATAAATTGAATAGGTTTGAATTACTTTCTGGTTTGACGACTTGCGAAAGGTCGCTGATGGAGGCTGGATGAGAAAAGCGTAGGACCAGGATATCTGGCGCAAAATGTCCAGCAGTGGACTGCAAAAGGTTGAATAGGAATTACTATCATCATCCTTATTTACACTCTGATCATATATACTCTAATTTGTTGATCTGGTGAATCGTTCTGCCGACTTGAGTTTATTGATGTGATGAAAATTTAAAATGAGTGTGTTTTAAGTTACCAGTTAATCAGGGCCATATCTTTCGATGACATGACCGGGACTCCTAAAACACTAGTGTAATATCATATTAACTGTAGATATTTTTATCGACATGTTATATTTTTATTGATTGCTATTATATTCATACTGTTTGGAATCTTATACAAAATACCGAAGAGTAGTTATGGTATATATATACTACGAGAAAGCCTTTGAATATATTGAAAGTTGGGCTGTGGCATTGACTAGCGATTTAGCGAAATGCTTAAAGTTGTCTTCTATGCATCTGCATATGTTTCTATAATCGTAAAATTCTTTAACCAGCGGAAAAACGTTTCCATTTATGTTGAGTCTTGAGGTAGGGTAATATTGTATCCCTGAGTATGTTTACAAATGCAATGCAGGATATAAGAGCTTGAACTGGAAAAGGCACCAACGTCAATGGTGAGAGATTGATTTGCTATGAGTGACAGAGTCTTCGGAAGAGCTTTCAAAAATAAACTTAAATAATCTTTCCGATGATCTGGACTTGGGTGTTTCACGACAAGGCAAAAGAAGGTTCGTTATGTATTTAAGTCTGAAGACTTGTGGTCGGCAGTGAAGGCTGAATGAAAAATGCCGAAGACAGAAATATTTCACTAACATTTGACTACAAGGTAAAAGAAGAGAGGGAAGAATAAAAAAATATATATCAGTATAGAAATAAGAATTAAAATATTTACAATTACTAACACACAATAAAATTTAAATAGAAACACTACACAAATGATTTAAAGGTACGAACCATCAATTCAAAATACTGAAATAGTTGAAGATCATTCTATCACTGCTACTAGTTCACGACACTCAATTTGAAATTATCAGCGTAGTGACAGTGTGCTATGGTAAATTACGGCCAGTACCAACAGCGTTTGCGACGCATCATCTTTGGTGCGATATAAACAGCTCACTTGTTACTACTCTATGGATAACTCTCTAGGGATGTGAATAGACACTAAACACTTTAAATTCTACATAAGTATACAAATATAAAAAATTAGGTACTTTTAAATTAATACATTAATTAATTGTAAATACTCGTTTGGTTTACAAAATACATTAAACCAACGTAAAGCCAAAATGATTTCTTAAGTCTAAAATAGTCACCTGTGTGTATCTAAAGCATATACTCGTAAAATAATGTTTGAAAATCTTCAACCGGTGTCTAACAAAATATTTCCCATTGTTTCTCGGTTCGCCACAATTAAACAACTACTATGAAGCAACTAGATATTGAACAGAGGCCGACCGTGTGAAACACTAAATGATTTACATTAATTTAGTCAAATTTTCCCGTTTAATGCTCCCGTTATGCTTTTGAAGGGTGCGACAGGCAGTAAAATAACAATGACTGATAGGTCATATTTTTTTGTCAATAGTCGGCAACTGCACTGTGACTGTTGTAAGGATCACGGAACAGTTGTCGTTTACAAGGATTCTTTAAAATAAGAGTCTTCAGACACTTCAGGTAAATTAGCTATTTCTATGATAAAAATAAGATATTTATTGCAATAGTATTCACATTAACTTCTATATTAATATGACTTATTTTAAAAGTCTAGCAACCGATATGCTTAAAATTTGGGGACCTATGATAAAAAAGTTCAAGCTATATTCGTAGAAATTTCTTGGATTTTTCCTTTTATTATTTGCAACGAATGATGGCGCTCGTCATTCCATTTATACATTTACACAGTATTTTTCTATTTAACTATTTTCAATGTTTTGAGTTACAATATAACAAGTGCGTCTATGTTAGAATTTGACTTCCTATTTTGTATTTGAATTAATATCTTTAGCAGTTCGTGGTCAGTAAAATAAAACATTATTTTGTCTGTTTATACCTTCCGTAAATGTATTGATATACAACTGTTCACATATATCACTTATAATAAATACTGTTATGGATTTTATAAAGAATAAATAAGCAGTCAAAACTTACAAGTCCAAACAAGTAATTAGTACAACCTGTGCACTAAATCTAGAGCCGAATTAGAGTAAACTTTCTGTATCAGATCTATTATTAATACATATGATACGAAATACTGTCAATATTTATTTATTTTATTATATAAAAATGCTTTTTACTGCTAGAAGAATCATGAATATATGGGTAAACCCAACTTGGCCGTCAAATATAAGCACATGCCGCAAGCATTTAAACAATTCTCGATATCCAAAACAAGTAAAATGTTAGTTTATTTATCAGAAAAAGTTGCTTATGCTAAAGTTTAGGCTAGGATCCATTATCTTAGCATCGTCCTACATTATTTATGTTTAATATAGAATGGTTTGTTTGCTATCGGGGAAAATAATAAAATATTCTATTTAATATTAGAAGTTTTAACCCCACACTCAATCAAGAGCTTAGCAAAATAATTATATAGATAGATCTACGAAGTAAAAAAGCAAAATAAAGCATTCATCTTCTATCTAAGCTCCATACTGCTGTAGAACAGTAAAGTGATGTTAAGAAAATATAAGTGCTTTTAGCATTTCTGAGCGCAGCATAATGCCGCATCTACTAGAGATGTTTGGAGAAAATTTTGAAGTAAGCCGGCACAAATTTCCATTTTCCGAGATCCGGGATACAGCAAGCCGAGGTCCGGTGCAGCTGCAAATAAATAAATTTGTCACGTGCCAAAGCTCAGCTTCACGGCTGGGATTGCAATTGTTACCTTTCGTCTTTGTGACGTTCAATAACGTTATTGCTTGAGTGCATTTTGTAAAAACACGGTTTGATAGCTTCTTTCTAGACTGCTTTGTTTGACAGTCTTATGTTAAACATTTGATAAACAGATCGGTGCTTTGTACCTTTTGATTAAGATTAAACACTTGGTGTATTCGGAGCTTAGTTTTTACCTACGAGTAGGTATATTATGTGACTACTGTTACAGTTAGTATTAAGGTATTCTTTCAATATGTTTATTATTTTTCACTCCAGATAAATGGTTTGAAGACTTAAGAAAAGTTGTTGATAGAAGCTGGATTAAGAAAATAGAGAACCTGGATACCATTCACAAAATAGGGGAGACTTATACCCAGCAATGAATTTAATTAAGATGAAGAGAGAGTTTGCAAAGTTTATTAACGGTACGATGTGAGTTTGCTGAACAAAAGTTTCCATGTATTTGATGTTCTTCATAACGTGTTCGTCGCGCCAGTCATTCAAATATCCATTGGAACCTCTTCCATCGAAAATCTTTGTTAACTAAAGTATTTAAAAATAAAGCAAGCACAAATACATTATTGAAACAAATGTGTATTCCTAGCAAGCGAAGAGTAAACTCGTTAAACCGATTGAGTTAATCTAACCTCTATCCGGTATTGGAGCACTGAGTATCTACGGCTTAAGTATGTGCCTAAATACAAGTGCTATGTAACCGGTACATTCGGTGGGGGATTTATGTAAACAAGTCTAAATTGATTTTCGGGTTGAGCTTGTACTCATCGCCGCCAGTCTCGTTACGTGCTAGTGTTGTTCTCAAATGACAAGTATCGGTTATTCGAATACTTGATAGCGCTTGGGTTTATAGTGAATTGATTTGTGACGGTTATCCCAGCTCATACCTTCAACGGCGGTTACGTTATGAATGATATATGAGTAGTCTTGTCGTATTTGTAGCAGTCACTTGTTTTATTACATCACTATATTGTTTGAAATAGTTTGACTTGTACAGTTTTACTCGTTAATGATTTTTTTAAAAATGAGTTTATGATTTATAGGAAAGCAAGTAAATTATTTTGAACTCGGATTTAAGCTACATTTGTCTTTTTCTGGCAGTTAAAGTAACTGTTATTTTACTTAGTCAATTAAGTTTTTGTCAATATTTAATATATATTTGTATTTATATCTCATAAAATTAACGCTCAAAATACAGCAGTAGTCTCGTTTATACTGATTTATTGTTATACCAAAATATAGACATAATTCGCATCGGCAACATTGCATCACTACCGTGGAATGGAATTTTGCAATTTTGACATCGCTTACCTATCTATTAAATCGCAAGCGACAATAGCGATCGCTTAGATACCTGGCGTTCATTAAATTCAACGATTACCTTGCTGGTAGGCATTTGAAGCACCAAATTTAGAGCGAACCTTGCAATATTGTTTGAATATGATTTATTAAGAATTTTGGCTATTAAAAAATGACTCCTACAATATTTTGTTTAATTTTGTAAAACATTTCATTTAAATACGATCCTATGCCTGCTCACTAGGACATATATAACTTATCCTTAATAACTTTTAATACTTAATCATACCTTAAACGCGATCTAAGCTTCAATCTCTAAGAGCGATTCTTTGGAAGTTTTATACGAGTACGTATGAGTCGGGGGCTGCCAACTAGTTTCTTAGGCCCCCGTGTACGAGCTATTAATGGAGATTAGCCGGGAATAAGAATAAGTTAGTTTGCAGGGGTGAGGTAACTTGGCTTCAACGGGAAATTGAGTAGTTCGTACGTAATTACGGTGAGTTATGGCTGTGGTGCGGCGCGCGGTTTAGGTTGTATTACTGTGTTGCACACCGTTAATGCACATGTCTTGCATACATATTGTGCATTTTGTAGGTAGATATAGAAAAACGTATTGCATCTATGTGTTTTTGTCTTTGGTTTCCTAGAAAAAAGGCATACTCAAGGTAAAGGTAACAATCAAAAGACTAGCTTATGGGGAAGTACTAAGCAAATATAAAGTCTCAGCATATTGATTAATGAATTAATATGTAATATATGAATGAAAAAAATACGCTCAGAATCATTTGTACAGGACTCAAAATAGTCATTTATTAAAAAAAAATCTTATTTAATAGTAGAAAACGTAAACACGAAAATAATATTGCCATCCACTTTACTCAGTGTTACTTAAACGTGCAAATGTTTCATAATATTTCAAGAATTTAACTTTTCAGAATTATCGTGTTTATTTCAGTGCATTTATCGCGCGTTCTTCATCTCTTTCCATTTTCATGGTAAAAGATAAGCAAAAATAAACTACGCCACTTGCAAGGGCTTGCAAGAGGTTTATTGCGGCTCTTTTGACCGGGCTTAATATTGCCGACGCGTCTATGAGCGAATCTCACCTGCAGAAACTTAATTAGATTTTGCCAGGATGAACTGTATTTTAAACTCTGTTCCTTAAACCAGACATAGACATCGACTTATTTGATGTAAGAGAACGCCACGTTAGTATATGTGATGACCTTTGAAACGCACATAATTCGTATGCAATTGTTGGCTGGTATCTTTGTTCTAGTGAATAGACAAAGGAAGTGTTATATGACTAAGTGGATTTAACGCAAGCGTTTCAAATTTATGTTCAAATCTACAATGTTCTGTTAAACTTAATTTTAGAATACCTAGACGCTCGTTACTTTGTTAGCAAGTATAGGTTGTTATTGTGAATTCACGTCGGCGGATGAGCGGCTTTCTATCTGATATTAAAGCGTTTCTGGAATAAGCACTCCAGATTCCACTCTATTTTAATCCGTTCCCTTGTATCTGAGTTCTGTGTTAGGATACGTACTATGAACCTGTTATCAAATGTTTTCAACTCGTTTATATGTTATTTTGTACTTGAAAAAATATGTCATCATTAACCTATAGCGTCCAGGGATCAAACCTTAGTCTGGCCCAATGCAGATAGGTGGCTATAAACGACTACCGTCAAAAATTGAAGCCGAGATCTACGGATTATCTTGCTACGCGAAGTACTGAAACAGCTTTCTTTTCAGACAAAAGGTGATTCAGCTGCAATGACTCAACCAAACTGATAAAATAGCACACAGTGACTTATACTATGCGGTTTTACAGTGGGATTTCGCAACCATGAGCTTCGGATCACTCAGCAATCTAATCTCAACGCTCAGAGAACAAGTTACCTTAAGTTAACCTTTTCACCTACGCGTATCTCAATCTACTTGTGGACATAAGTCTTTACCATTCTGCGCCAGATATCCCCTTTTTCTTTCATCCAGAATCGCCACCTTACTTCTAGATCACAGAAGAAAAAAAATGTAATTTTTTAAAATTGTTATCTAATATTGCCATAAATAAATTCCTTCTAATTGGCTTTCTGTGAGCACTAACATAAAATAAATTGAAAACGTTATTTGCTCTCTCAATGAATACTTTTGCTATTATTTCTGCCTTCAACCTTAATAGTGGATTAAATTTTATTTAATACAGCGAGGAAGGTAATGGATATTGTCGTACACCCCGAGGCAAGCTCAATTAGATTGTCGCTGCACGCCGTAGTCATGAGTTTCTCAGTTACGTCACGAATCGCGATGAATAATATTATAAAGAATTTATTTTAACTTCTGTCTTTACTCATACATATATATGAAGTACTGTCATTTATCAACCACTCTATGTTCTCACACACCGTGGCTAAGATGAGACTGAGTTGTTTTGACAATTAGTCCAATTGTCATTTTAGTCTAATGCTGATTGGTGAGTGTGAAGGATTATATCGTAAAGTAGTATTAGACAGTAGTAACCAGGATTATCAGGAAAACTAATAAAACCAATATATTTGAGTAACCCATCTGATGGCTATCCGTTGAGATAGATGCGTGATTGTCAATTGAACACGCTTACCTTAAGCGATCGATCTCTTTACCATCATTATCATCAGCCTATATCGCCCACCGTAGGGCACAGGCCTTCCCGCATAGCATAGCTACCCATCACGCGGGCTGCGTGTGGTCTGGGGGGTATGTAAGATTGTCACAGACTAACGCTGAGCCTACTACACCACAGAGACATCGAACTCTTACTTGCAAGTAAGTAAGGGTCCCTAGGACGCTTGTGGTGTAACGATAACGCAACTGACCAACTGGTAATGGACCAGCGAGATAGGAGATGATCATAAACCTTCAATAATGGCTTCTGCAATAGTTGTATCGTTTTTAATCTAAGACACACTGTTTGGCTTGGGTTCTTTAAGTTATCCCATAAGCCTTAGTAAAGCATAAATCATGTTATTTTATAATCCATTGTAAGCGAATTCAATTCAATCCCAGACAGTTCAAGAACAATACCATAGTACAGGAACACACGGAGAGTTCAAAGCGAACTTTCACTAACCAACCGGGCCCAGAAGCATACGCGCCCAGTTTAATGTTCTAATACAGCAGATACACCTGTTGTGTACCTGGGAACTTCCACTATTGATGAGGTTGTTATGTACATACATCTAATACTTTACTAAGCATCGAACAAGTTCGTGCTTAGAATTCAGTACAGAACATTTCAGAAATTAGTTTGGTCCGAATTTTATGTAGATCTATTACTTAGGCATTTTTGTATTTTATACTATGCAGTTGTTTAAGTTTTTATAAAACTTTGAAGGCTTTTAAATGTATGTCCCTAATGTTGAATAAATTTAGAAATGTTTTACTTGATTTTCTTTTGAATACTTAAGATTTTGCTTGAACTCATGATACTTATGTCATTGTATTAATAATAACAGAGCTAAAAAGAATCATGCAAAAGGATCAAATATTTTTTGACAAAATAAAATGAAAAATAAATACTATTTGATTAGGAAATTCTAATAAAGTTACTTAGATTTATACTCGTATATATGTAAGTCTCCATTGCTAAAAGGAGGTCAGAGATCAACGTCGACTACTACAACCGCAGTTTGCGTCGCGGTCTGCGGTCACGACATTGACCTGATGTACGGAACACACATTGTGATGAATAAACGAACAACAAAACCTCCAATTCTTAATCAATATTTTAGTGTCAATGACTTTGATATAAAAATATAAGATGTAGGTAGGCATACCTGACATAGAAGCCATGATAATTACGGAAGTTCAATAACATTAAACGAAGTTACAGTAAAAAAAAATTATTTTGTGTGTGAGCTATGCTTGGGATTTTCCTTAAACATGTTCATGTGAGAACTGAAATAACTTACGATATAAAGCTCGCTGGGTGAGCATATTTAAGTGGAAATGGGCAGCCGCAGGATCCTAGCCATAGCAGCAGACGAGTTCTAGAGTGGAGAGTATAGCTAGACAAACGATGCGTAAGACGCCCTTCGGCCTGATAAACCGACGACTTGCGCAAGTTCACTAGTGGAGGCTGAACGAGGAAAGCAAAGGGTCGGGAATATTGTAACAAATTTTCAAGGATCTATGTCAAGTAGTAAACTGTGATAGGTTAAAAAGATGTGTCAGGTTTATATGTTTAGAGATTTACAGATAGTATATATGTTCTTATAAAAATGTTTTAAGATCAATTTACATATTTTAAGCATATTAGAATATTAGGTAAGTTCATAAGTAGGACATTTGGGTATCTACTCGTGTATTATACATTTAAATCGACCTTAACTTAAATATATGTAATCAGTGACAGCTGACTTTTCTGATGTTATATGACAATACACCTTAACTTTAACAAAAGACTAACCTAAATACGTTACTCTTTCTTATCATAAGCACCTTTTTAACCGTAGATACTTATCCCGTTAGTACCAAAGAACTCTTGTATTCAGAATTCCGAAGGAAATGCAAATTATTCGCTGACAGAAGGAACTTGTACCCTTTATTCCATTTTCCTTTTTTGTTCACTACTTACAAGGAGCAAGCACTTAAGTTTGGAATATTTCACGTTCGTATCCGTGGAGCTTACCTTCATCATTTTAAGTAAAGAAAAGGTGAATGTGTCAAATTATGTTTTAGGTAACCACATTTACATAAGCTAGGTTTATTATTACATATTTTTTATAGAACATATAAAATTTCATAATATAAAATGGCGTAGTTTGTAGACGTCTCTTGCCAGCTGGTGGTAAATGTTTTGTGTGAATATCATTGGTACAGTCAGATCCGTCGGACAGCCTGTGACGAGATGATGGTGGGTCATACCTCGGTCTCATTGCGAAATGGATCCATGAGTAGCAGAACAACGTTTACCATCATATGTTGTCGGGAGTGAATCTCTAGAGCTAGGTAGATACTTGGTGGTGAGTGTTTTTTTAGTGTACACTAGTGAAATCGACTCCGTATTTTCCAATATCTTTAGCGAAACTGCGGTGTTGGCTTTGGACCGACGCATATAATTATGCACACACATACTCACACCCACCACCCACACACACGTGCATTTTTTATAGTTAACTTTAATATGTCTGTAACTTTTTATTTTGTTGAGGAACTTATCATTTCAAATTTTAAAGGTGGTCGTTAGTAGCTGTAACACAGTTCTAGTAATTAATACAGGCATTGTCGAACACTACCTTGTTTCTGTTAATTTTAATGAGATCCAATAAAGACCTTGATTTACGGGTCAAATAGTGGCCCTATGAAAGGATGTGTGTGGCGAAGCCACAGCATAGGCCTTTTTCGAATGTTTGATATTTATATGGGTCACACATGGCGGATGTCATCACAGAATGCACAATATGATACAACTCATGTTGACCCCCGCCAGGCGTAAGACTATTACAAATATATGGAAACTACGATACAAGACTAAATAAATAATATGATTTAATTATCATTATTTAAATTGCGTTACTAGAATTTAGGACACATAGTTGATATAGATAGATATGATTCTTTATTGCACACCAAAAAAAGATATAATTATATTTAACAAATGAAGGAATAATGCATTCAGGCGGCTTATCGCTTGGAGACAACATAGAATTAAAACATGAAAGGGCAAGACAGTGCAAGTAAGAAAAGCTTATTCAATTATAAATACATAATTATGTTTCAACATTAAACATATACACATATAAAATATAAATAAACAATATATATATATATTATATATATATATATTAATATATATATATATAGAAACAATGGAATTGACAGCAAACTGGGTAAATGAATGGAAGAATGAAGGAAAAGCAAGATTAAGTTTTAAAATGAACGCAGACAACTATAATGAGAAGACTGTAAGAACTAAACTTTTTTTGAGATAAGCTGATGCACTTCATGAAAAGGATAGTGTATAAAACGAAAGAACGTGAAGATCACCGATACCCTATTCAACCTATGCCAATCCACTGCTGGAACATAGGTTCCCCCATTTTGCGGCTAGATATTCCCGTCCTCCGCTGTTCTCATCCAGCCTCCACCAGCGACTTTCGCAAGTCGTCGGTCATCGGGCCGGAGGGCGTCCTACGCTACGCTTGCGAGACGCGGTCTCCACTAGAACTCGTCTGCTCCAATAGTTGATATCGAGCCTCATTAATTCAATTGTAATCTGTGTATTGGTTTACCTATATAATTTTAATTACTTTACCTAGCGGACTTGTATCAAATTACAATTAATGGATTTAATTGTACCTAGTAATTGAATATTCATCGTGATTACTGGAATATTATAATTAGCAGTAATGTTACACCTCAGTGTTACATTCACATGCTAAATTGAAATTTGTTGCCTTGTTAACCCTATTACAGCCAGTTAGATAAATATTCCTAGCAGAATTTGATCCGTGTATGTGACAATAGAGTTGAAAACCAATCATCATCATTTGCCATACAGTTCATTGCTGGACTTGTCCTGTTTTTACCATTACCCGCCAAGCAGCGGATGGCTAGAGCCTCGATTGTTAGTTGATAGGATGCGTCAGGGTTAAAAAATGAGAATCTTTTCATAATGAACCAATGAATGAAATTAATTATGAGAAATCTAATAACAGTAAAGGAGTTTAGTTGTCACCAATCATCATTAAATAGGTATCCTTTTAAGTAAACATTTATAAAACGTAACACGAAACTTAATATCAATTAACTTAAATCCGTGTTACTGTAAATTTTCCACAAATAAGAAATTAAAGTAAATTGTGTCATGTCCATCAGTAAAACGATTTAAGCGACTGTTGCGATTGGATTTCCTGCCAGTTTAGAAAACATCGTGCAGTACCTTTCACGTTTGTACTCCAATTGTTAGTAGGTACGTGCTTTCACGACGCCATGTCATATTTGCATGTTTAATATTTATTCTATATCGGTCTGTTCGTCGTCTTTACATTTTAAACATATTGGTATATTGCAACCACGTCCAGTTGTCCACAAGGCTGCAATATCAACATTATAAAGCGCGCACAAACAACGGCATGCAGTGACGGTACGGCTTATCGACTTATTGCAGACATAAACTTGCTCAGCAATCCACACAAAATGTTAGCAAACGTTTCGCTTACCATTTAATAGTTCTGCAATTACATACAATTTGTCTTTGCTATGCATTGTTTGCATTAAATGTAATTTGATCTTGGCACATTATTGTAAAAATATAAAATGAGTTTATTTCATAGAGGTATGAAATTATTAAAATCAAAAATTTTTTCTGAATGCTTTTGAAGCCAATGTAAGGCTATGAACAATAAATTTCTTACAATTAATATAACAAGGGAGGCTTCTCAAAAAGGTCAAGTATATAATATTGGTTTCCTTATCGATGAACTTCCGTAGACACCAAAGTAAAAGTAAAACGGTATCACTACTCCACATGACACAATTGAGACCTTTTCCAAATTCTCTTAAGCTTGACACACTGCCTTTTGAACTTAGTAATCATGCAGATTCTTATTTCTACTTGATGAAGCTAAAGCTAGCTGTAAGTGATTTAATCCATCGTGTAGGGCAATACGTTACATAGTTTCCTTTAAAGCTTTGGTTAAATAGTATAAAATTTATAAAATGCCGATATTTTATTAAAAATGGAAGACATAATCAAACAAAATTTGATGAAATTATTTCAAAAAATATTGTTTATCTCAATGACAATAAATATCAGAATTGTTTCTGCTGTTTTCAAAATTGAACTATATATTAGTAGCACTATCCGACATATGAATATAAATTCATTTCAACGTCAGTTCCAATTAAGCTTAGCGCGGTCCACTTTAGTTTCGTACCAAGGGTTTAAAGCATCGGCAAACGTCCGCAATGAATAAGCAGGCGTCCATGGCGTCTACTCGTGTATAGTATGGACAGTGCAGCTGTTACCATTTCGTCACAACGACCATTCGGACGGATTACAGAATGCAGGCTTTCAGTTGTAGACATGCGCTAACTGAGTAGTTTCAAAGTGTAAAGTTGTAGGTGTACATTTAAACAAAATTTTAAACTTAAGTGCTTTGTACAATGCATGCTGTGTGATGATGGAATTAGAAAGAAGTTGTCACCACTGTAGGAAAGGCATTTTTGGATAAACTAAAAGGGGGCAGTTTCGAAAGCTCTTTTAAGTCGACGTGGACGTTTCCGCAAAGGAGTCTTAATAGATCTCGATAACTGATATATTTATGTTATAAGTCTTATATATGATTGTTGTATAATATTTTTAAAGTAGAAGTCATTTTCAAGTATCTCGATGATTAATTGAGTATGATTTATCTGATACAAAATGTAGTCGCAGATCCTATTTATTTAATTATTAATGAGGGTTTAAGTTTACTTAAAGCAATATGCGTGAAGGGAAAATGTTTAAGTGTAGGCGTTTCATTAAAGTTATGAAAAAGATAAGTCGGTTTTTAATATTATCTAATGTAATGGAACATAAGAACGTAATGTAATTTAAATATTAGGAGTAATGAATAAGGGCTCCAGCAGAATACACTATGCTATCTCGATACTGTATTGTCTAGATATAAAACGGTAATGTAGAATGTTGTTTGAAAAGTAAGTAGAACTAGTAGGTGGTGGTGGTAGATCGGTACTGAGTCGTCTAGGTAGGCACACCGCAGTGCCAGATGTTATCCGTGTTTGAGTTTCGGGATGAGGGCACTGTAGCTAGGAAAGTTACCTGGTATAAGACACATGACATCTGTTGTCTCTGGTGTCGGGTGCAGTGAGGAATTGATGTTATCCGTGTTTGGTTTCGGGATGAACTGTACTAGTTACCTGGTATAGACATGAATCTACCAGTGTGGTGCAGTGAGGATGATGAGAATATAATGTCTACAGTTGTTGGTATAAAATACTGTCATGGTCAGGCATTACTTATAGTCAGGTGAGCGTTCTGACAGTCTTGTACACTTTTTAACATAAAAAGAACTTTGTTTCGTAAAAAAACGCACTGCAGGTAGTAAGATAGTAATTACTAGTACAGTGCCGGCTCTTTCTAAAATGTTCCTTTTGGGTATCTATACTCAGGAGAGTAGGTATTTCAGCCACTCATCTTATGATCGACTATTGCGATAGTTGCTTGGCCACGTTAAGCGCTACACCAACAACCACTGATATTAGACGCTAGATATTTAAGTACTAATTTTGTTTTTTTTTATTAATAAAATTACATCTACAGACTCATGGTACGTATTTTTTTTAGTTTAAGATTATTTGTAAATTAATTATTATAATATTTATGTTAGTGCTCGCGCATGGGCAAAGAATTGGTTAAAGGGGGAATAGGATAACAGTCAGAATTAAAATGAATAATATTTACATTAGTAAAGAAGGGGGTGAATAATAAAAAATAAATGAATGAAATGCATCATAAATACTCTCTATTTTATACTAGTACCTACTAAGTTTTGTTTTTATGGTGTTTTCGGTTGAATGAGTGCGAAATTAGTAATTAAATTACTCTAAACTTCTACTCGTATTTATTATTTTGGTTTAATTTGTACAGTACTGTTACAAATTAAACAAAAATTTTATTTATTTTCAATATATCGAGCCCTGTGCACTGTAGAGGGTTAAGAATACTACAAAAAGGAGATCATAGGAAACCGTCGACGAAGCTCTCATACATGCAAAGTCATAAACGGAGCCTCGAACTATATCGAAATTGGTGCACACTAGCTATTTGACATATTTAGCATACTCATACTCTGATACAATCTTGTATAGTCGTGCTTGACTTCATTGATTTCTTGTAACATAAGCGATAGTTGTTTCTTGGCACAAGTTGCCACTGGTAAGGTGGACAGCCCTGAGTTACCATCTGGAATTAATCTGAATACTATCCTCTTAAAATTTCGATCACGTTCAGTATTAAATGTAGCACACACAAATACTAACTTGTACAAGCAGAACACATTTCTAGTTCGTAGTAGTCGTAGTTTTTCCGTTTTGCCTATTGATGTTGACCTGTTTTTCACTAGCATTCCTCAATCAACAGACAAATGACAAAATCGTACTTTGAGGCTTTATTTTTATTCAATAAATCTTGGAGTTAATAACTTTAACATAACCTTATTTTATATTTTTTTAAAAAAGACTTCAGTTATTAATTCGTTTTAAACATAAAAGACACTGATGCGTGTCGAACTGGTCCGGACTTTCAAAAACAATAAAAAAGTAGTCATTATTTTCAAGATGTCAGCAATTATTGTTAAAAAACTCGTCGATTGAGGCTAAAATTACTTATTCAATAACAAAATTTATGAATATACTCATGCAAGCCTCCGTGATATTAAGTCAAAGGTTTCCCCGTATTTTCAATGGCAAAAAATATTTACCGAGCAGCATCACTATAGGAGGACACATGGGCAAGTAATGTGTCCTCGCCTAGTTCATATTTCATATAATATATTCATAAGTTCCCGGTAAAGCGCAGTTTCTACGTGGTCATCGTAAGGCTGTGACATTTTCATCGTATTTCATTACAGTATTCATATTTCGCGGGAATTCAGCTTATATTTGGGATGCAAAAAATGTGTTTTGTTGAGTAACATAGATTGTACCGTAATTATCAGCGACTTTGTAATTCAACGGTAATTTTAGAAAGGGTTAGAGTAATTAGTTTGATTAATAAAATTAAAGCTGTAAAAAAAATTTTTATAAATTGGACCCTTATAATTGTGTTGAATGTGGTAACAGAATTTTTTTATTTATTGTGTCTTATGAAATTATTTTACGTACAAATAATAACAAATGTGCATATACGATACATTATACTGAAGCACTTTTGAAACAAAATATTCAATTCAAGTGTATTAGAGCTCGTTCTTTTTAGCAATCTACTTATGTCTTACTATAAAAAGCTTTTGCGCGATCACATATTTTAATTCCACTAAATTAGCCCTTTTCAAGTTTTGTAACTTTGTAAGATGAATACTTATTATTAAGTTTGACTGAATATCTTACATGCTTATACAAGATTAAACCCGATTACGTGTCATTTATGCGTATATTACATCCAGGATACTTTGTATTCGTAATACGTTTGATAAATCTATAGGAACTAACAATATGAATAGAACTGGCCTAGTGTTGTCAGACATGCTCGATAATCATAAAACGAAAAGCGTATAGTTTCAGACATGTATCTACGCTTAATATTCTGAGGTATTCAATATGGTATACAAGTAAAATACACTTGTACTAAATTTATCAAAATTGACTTGAATTGATGAGAAAAGTCAACTTTTGCGCTATCACGTATATAACTTGCCCATTAATGTTTGAGACTCAAGCCACTTTTCAATTGAACCAACGTGGCAGGTTGTTTAAGAATCTCTCAATTCTTCCAGCTTATTACAAAAGTTAACCGTTAATGGCTGTTTCGATGCTAATTCATCAACTATTATAATAATACTTACGTTTTCTGACCTTTGACATCAATATGATTCCTATGATTTTGCAGAAAGTGTAACAATGGGTTTCTCTTAAGAGCTTTATTCAGTAATTCTAATAAGTCATATTTCATACTAAAATTATAGTTTTGGATTACAAAAGTAATACATTTATCTTTGAAAAATGCGCAAAATTCAAGGCACTCAATTGCTATTTCAATTTACGTTTGCATTCCATATTGTATTTAACCACGCTGTCTGTGGCAATACGTTACATAGTCTTCCTTTAAAGCTTTGGTTAAATAGTTAAAATTTATAAAATGCCCAAGATATTTTATTAAAAATGGAGACAATAAATCAAACAAAATTTGATGAAATTATTATCAAAAAATATTGTTTATCTCAATATTGACAATAAAATATCAGAATTGTTTCTGCTGTTTTCAAATTGAACTATATATTAGTAGACTCCGACATATGAATATAATTCATTTCACTCAAGTTCCAATCTAAGCTTAGCGCGGTCACTTTAGTTTGTACCAAGGGTTTAAGCCATCGGCGCAAACGTCCGCAATGAATAAGCAGGCGTCCATGGGTCTACCTCGTGTAAAGCTAAATATAAACTAGTATGGACAGTGCAGCTGTTACCATTTCGTCACAACCGACATTCGACGGATTACAGAATGCAGGCTTTCAGTTTGTAGACATGCGCTAACTGAGTAGTTTCAAAGTGTAAAGTTGTAGGTGTAATTTAAACAAATTTTAAACTTAAGTGCTTTGTACCAATCGCATGCTGTGTGATGATGGCATATTAGAAAGAAGTTGTCACACTGTAGGAAAGGCATTTTTGGATAAACTTAAAGGGGGCAGTTTCGAAAGCTCTTTAAGTCGACGTGGCGACGTTTCCGCAAGGAGTCTTAATAGATCTCGATAAACTGATATATTTATGTATAAGTCTTATATATGATTGTTGTATAATATATTTAAAGTAGAAGTCATTTTCAAGTATTCGATGATTAATTGAGTATGATTTATCTGATACAAAATGTAGTCGCAGATCTATTTATTTATTATTATGAGGGTTTAAGTTACTTAAAGCAATATGCGTGAAGGGAAATGTTTTCAGTGTAGGCGTTTCATTAAAGTTATGAAAAAGATAAGTCGGTTTTTTATATTACTCTAATGTAATGGAACATAAGAAGTAATGTAATTTAATATTAGGAGTAATGAATAAGGGCTCAGCAGAATACACTATGCTATCTCGATACTGTATTGTCTAGATATAAAAAGGTAATGTAGAATGTTGTTTGAAAAGTAAGTAGAACTAGTAGGTGGTGGTGGTAGACTCGGTACTGAGTCGTCTAGGTAGGCACCACGCAGTGCAGATGTTATCCGTGTTTGAGTTTCGGGATGAGGGCATGTAGCTAGGAAAGTTACCTGGTATAACATGACTCTGTTGTCTCTGGTGTGGGTGCAGTGAGGAATTGATGTTATCCGTGTTTGAGTTTCGGGATGAGGGCACTGTAGCTAGAAAAGTTACCTGGTATAAGACACATGACATCTGTGTCTCTGGTGTGGGTGAGTGAGGATTGATGGAGAAATAACATGTTACGTTGGTGGCATGTATGTCAGGCTATTACTTATAGTCAGGTGAGGTTCTGAAGTCTTGTACACTTTTTAACATAAAAGAACTTTGTTTCGTAAAAGCACTGCAGGTAGTAAGTAGTAATTTATAGCTACAGTGCGGTTCTTTCTAAAATGTTCCTTTTGGGTATCTTATACTCAGGAGAGTAGGTATTTAGCATCATCTTATGATCGACTATTGCGATAGTTGCTTGGCCACGTTAAGCGCTACACCAACAACCACTGATATTAGACGCTAGATATTTAAGTACTAATTTTGTTTTTTTTTATTAATAAAATTACATCTACAGACTCATGGTACGTATTTTTTTTTAGTTTAAGATTATTTGTAAATTAATTATTATAATAATTTATGTTAGTGCTCCGCGCATGGGGCAAAAGAATTGTTAAGGGGGAATAGGATAACAGTCAGAATTAAAATGAATAAATATTTACATTAGGTAAAGAAGGGGGGTGAATAATAAAAAATAAATGAATGAAATGACATCATAAATACTCTCTATTTTATACTAGTACCTACTAAGTTTTGTTTTTATGGTGTTTTCGGTTGAATGAGTGCGAAATTAGTAATTAAATTACTCTAAACTTCTACTCGTATTTGGTATTATTTTTGTTTATTGTTACAAATTAAAAACAAAATATTTATTTATTTTTCAATATATCGAGCCTGTGCACTGTAGAGGGTTAAGAATACTACAAAAAAGGAGATCATAGGAAACCGTCGACGAAGCTCTCATACATGCAAAGTCATAAACGGAGCTCGAACTATATGGCCGAAATTGGGTGCACACTAGGCTATTTGACATATTTAGCATACTCATACTCTGATACAAATCTTGTATAGTCGTGCTTGACTTATTGATTTGTTGTAACATAAGCGATAGTTGTTTCTTGGCACAAGTTGCCACTGGTAAGGTGGACAGCCCTGAGTTACCATCTGAAATTAATCTGAATACTATCTTAAAATTTCGATCACGTTCAGTATTAAATGTAGCACACAAATACTAATTGGTACAAGCAGACATTTCTAGTTCGTAGTAGTCGTAGTTTTTCCGTTTTGCCTATTGATGTTGACCTGTTTTTCACTAGCATTCCCTCAATCAACAGACAAATGACAATATACTTTGAGGCTTTATTTTTTATTCAATAAATCTTGGAGTTTAATACTTTAACATAACCTTATTTTATACTTTTTTAAAAAGACATCAGTTGTTAATTCGTTTTAAAACCATAAAAGACACTGATGCGTGTCGAACTGGTCCGGACTTTAAAAAATAATAAAACAGTAGTCATTCTTTTCAAGATGTTAGTAATTATTGTTAAAAATAACTCGTCGATTGAGGCTAAAATTACTTATTCATACAAAAATTTATGAATATACTCATGCAAGCCTCCGTGATATTAAGTCAAAGGTTTCCCGTATTTTCAATGGCAAAAAATATTTACCGAGCAGCATCACTATAGGACACATGGGCAAGTAATGTGTCGCCTAGTTCATATTTCATATAATATATTCATAAGTTCCGGTAAAGCGCAGTTTCTACGTGGTCATCGTAAGGCTGTGACATTTTCATCGTATTTTCATTACAGTATTCATATTTCGGGGAATTCAGCTTATATTTGGGATGCAAAAAAATGTGTTTTGTTGAGTAACATAGATTGTACCGTAATTATCAAGCGACTTTGTAATTCAACGGTAATTTTAGAAAGGGTTAGAGTAATTAGTTTGATTAATAAAATTAAAGCTGTAAAAAATTTTTATAAATTGGACCCCTTATAATTGTGTTGAATGTGGTAACCAGAGATTTTTTTTCATTTATTGTGTTTATGAAATTATTTTACGTACAATAATAACAAATGTGCATATACGATACATTATACTGAAGCACTTTTGAAACAAATATTCATTCAAGTGTATAGAGCTCGTTCTTTTTAGCAATCTACTTATGTTTATATAAAAAGCTTTTGCGCGATCACATATTTTAATTCCACTAAATTAGCCCTTTTCAAGTTTCTGTAACTTTGTAAGATGAATACTTATTATTAAGTTTGACTGAATATCTTACATGCTTATACAAGATTAAACCACGATTACGTGTCATTTATGCGTATTTTACCATCCAGGATACTTTGTATTCGTAATACGTTTGATAAATCTATAGGAACTAACAATATGAATAGAACTGGCCTAGTGTTGTCAGACATGCTCGATAATCATAAAACAACGAAAAGCGTATAGTTTCAGACATGTATCTAAAATTATTTCTGAGGTATTCAATATGGTATACAAGTAAAATACACTTGTACCTAAATTTATCAAAAATTGACTTGAATTGATAGAGAAAAGTCAACTTTTGCGCTATCACGTATATCAACTTGCCCATTAATGTTTGAGACTCAAGCCACTTTTCAATTGAACCAACGTGGCAGGTCGTTCAAGAATCTACCTCAATTCTTCCAGCTTATTTACAAAAGTTAACCGTTAATGGCTGTTTCGATGCTAACTTCATCAACTATTATAATAAATAACTTACGTTTTCTGAACCTTTGACATCAATATGATTCCTATGATTTTGGCAGAAAGTGTAACAATGGGTTTCTCTTAAGAGCTTTATTCAAGTAATTCTAATAAGTCATATTTTCATACTAAAATTATTCTAGTTTTGGATTACAAAAGTAATAACATTTATCCTTGAAAAATGCGCAAAAATTCAAGGCACTCAATCTGCTATTTCCAATTTACGTTGCATTCCATATTTGTATTTAACCACGCTGTCTGAATACGGAATGAGTTACAAACAATATTGGAAGTGATGGTGAGGTACAAACTTATTTAAATTTTATTTTAAAATGTATGGGATTTTTCTGCATTTTAAGCATATTCAAATAACAAAGAAATATTAAGCATTTTACCAATTGCTTGTCAAATTTAAACATTAATATTATATGCATATGGTTTAAGCTTTATATAAACAATCTACAAAGTTAATGTTAAACAGGTCATCGGAATAACGTAATTAATTTACACAATCAAAAGTTTAATCTAAATCCAATTATTTTAAAAGTGTAGATTCGTGATATGCTCACAAAACAACCGAAAAAAGTGTTCCGAATGCAGCGACAGCACACATACACATATTTCGAATGAGCGTACATTTACCTAAACAAAGAGCCGACAACTGTATTCTCTTTAGCGGTTCGTTTTTGAGGCACGCGTGGTATATCTACCTTTGTATATGCAGAATATCATTATCTAAACCTCATTTATTACAAAAAGTGTGGTCGTAACACTTTAAATTCTAGTAACTGTTTTATATACTTAATTAATTATTTTTTTCCGAGAACTGAAATGAAACTTTAAATGAAAAATACTTCAAAATCGCTGGATATTTATTATCATAATCTTGTCGGGTCGTGGTGCATACCGCAAAATAGCGAACAAGTCTCTAGCACGAAGACCAGTGTGGAGACTAGCCTAATACGCGCTGTAAACCTTTAATAGTAAGTCGTTTGGGAAGTTCTTTAGTATTTTATTTATCAGCTCTAGTTGTAGTATATAGTAGGTAGAGAGGAAATATGTTAACAAGCAAAATTGCTCTCTCTTTGACTTTAACACTACCTCTACCATAATACCCATCAGACCTTCAGAAAAGGTAAGCAAATATCACATAAATATCCCTTAGGTACATATATAAAGCACGGTGCTAGACAGTATATGCATAGGACACGTTTAGGTCATAAAGCCTTGTGCAAGTTGGTCCTTCCAAATTGCTCCCCGGCGAATACTGTGCCTTTCCAGGTTCAAGCCAGTTTAATAAATGCATACGATGTCTACATGGATATTCACTTTAATCATCCCTATTTAGTTTATGGAAAGAATAAAAAATTGGTTGTTATGAAAATGTAGTGCACAACTTTCTTTATTTTTTTAATGGAACTATCATTGAGTCACATCTTGTAACGAAGAAGTTGACTTGACTTATTTGACTTATAGGTCAGAATATTACTTACTTATTTATTAGATTATTAAATCAAGGCAGCATTCATGGACGTATAAAAAATACGGTCAGAGTCTCGCTAACAACAAAAGTGTGTCGGAATTCGGCCAGTTTTTTATATAAAAACCCATAAAATATTAAGACAATTGGCGCGTATCAACATAGCTATAGATTATGTTAGGAAAAAGCTATAAGAGCATGCATGGTTTGTGTTGTGAAATGGTGAAATCAGTCTTGCTTCAGGCCATTCGACAGAACATAGCCATGGGGTCATAAACTAGGTATCCCAAATATGTTATAGTAAGTAAGTAAGTACCAAATATGTAATTGCAATATTGTTCAAAAAACGAAAACGTATAACATACATACGTGCGAAACGTACATATATAAAATATTATTGAACCAAAACATATCACATTACATACAAACTTGTATTAATATTTGGTTCCATTCGTATTCTTTTGCGTCGATAAAAATTAACAAAATATTCACTATACTTTCCTATTGTTAGAGCAAACGTCAGAAGCTTCTGAGAATAAAGATTTAAGGGGCGATGATAAGAAGAATGCGGAAGAGAAACATCGGGGCCTACATCCAGAACATTTGCATGGCAATTAGCACAGACTCGGGTCGTATTACCATTTCAATTGTGGGGAATGAGCGGGCGGTGCATTCAGGAATACCTCCCTCGGATGAAATCTTGGTCGGTTGATTTTAAAGCTTTTTGTGCCGTTCACTCACTGAAAGGGAAGTTTGTGAGCCGCCGCAAATTAGCACACTCTTTGCACGCTGTAGTTTTCGATTTTTCCAATCCATTCAAAGTAGGGTGAAGTGTAGCTAATATAATAGTACCAAGTAACTGGCGTGTATTCTAAAGTGAAGTAGATTTATTCGAAAGACGCACCTCGACGGTTTTCGGATAAAACTACTCCTATATGGCATAATATAGCATTTGTGGACTACGAGAAAGCCTTCGACTCCATCGAAACCAGGGTTGGTCTGCAGGGTCTGCGATATATCTAGGTATTGAAATGTCTCGCTAACCTAGCGAAAATAACCGTTTTAGTCCAAGATCAGCAGACAAGAATTTTCTATTTGCGTCACGATGTGAGACTGGGGTATTTTGTCTTTGAAACTGTTCATAAGCATTAGAGTATGTTCTTAAGACCCTG
Source organism: Leucinodes orbonalis (assembly GCA_019425675.1). Lineage (NCBI taxonomy): Eukaryota > Metazoa > Arthropoda > Insecta > Lepidoptera > Crambidae > Leucinodes > Leucinodes orbonalis. Next base: position 30,197 of record PQWD01000631.1, read on the forward strand.
GACTGGTCTGAACTGAGAGCGTATTTCTTATTCTTGTTTTGCTGAGGACTGAGGTGGAGTTTTGCTTCAATGGTCTGCTTAAAGAATAGTTGTCAATACGAACACATTAAATATTGAAAACACCCAAACTAATGCACACATGTAAACCCACAATCTAAAGTGAGGTAAATAAACGTCATCAAAAGCGATCAAATAAAAATAGTAGATTGGTACGTGGTTTTCGTAATATAAAATAAAAGGTTGTAAAAGCGCACTGCACCTGCTCCTAGTATAAAACCTGTCAGTTGTTATTATGTTATTGTGGCATCTGGAACGTAACTAGTTCACCCATTCCGTTCGAATAATGCACTCTTTGCCAGACGATTATTAGATTTTATCGCTTGCAAACTCAATGCGAACTACGTCACAAAAATGTTCACTCAAAGCAAAGCTTTAAATATATTTCACAATGTGAAATATATTTAAATTTATTTAAAATTTAAAGCTTTGCTTTTGTTATTTGCTTCTGGTTTTATTGACACACTTCAGGGATCGTATTTATGGCGTTTTATGTTAATATTAATGTTATCAATAGACTTTTGAAAACTTTAATATTGACGATAATTATGATACATTATACACGTAAAATAGAAACATTTACATATCTTCATGTGTGTTACTTACATGTTATTCTTGTGTCTATAGACCAAAATGTCTAAGAAATATTATCTTCAATTTAATCTACTACATTTTTATCTACAATATATGATACGTTATGGTAAACTTATTGCCACGAGATGACTAAATTTAAGAAGTACATGGCTAAGCAAGCTAACGCAATGTAGATGTGATGTCTCTAGTTTCGACACATTAATTATTTAATTTATTATATGAGACAAGGGTTTTATATCTTACTGTTGTAGGATACTTACTGATAATAAAATTTTTTGAATATAGACCTACGAAAGCATAATCGAAATGTATGGTATATAGCTAGCAGCTTAATAGCAGGATTCTATCGAAATTCAATGGAATATGTCCGGAACGACGTTTCTAATAGCAATAGTAATCGGCTTACACGACTGGTTCACATATCAACATGCTTCGATTTAAAATGGGTCTAATTTTATTGTCTAAAAATTTATTTGCCTTCGGTTTTCTAATTTACATACCATGAGCCAAATTCCCAGAAAAATGATCATGATGAATATTTGTGTTTGTTGTAGATTAAAATGTTTCCTGTCTGATTGTATTTAATTTATTGTGATAAACAATAAAACTTCTTGCATAAATTTACGTTACGTCTCACTCTTAGGCACAGGCTTACCCATACGTGGCTATGGAGCGGAGGTAAATGCTTATGAGTGGGTGTTATCGACCAATAATTATTAGCAACAGCTACTATAAGATAGAAGCAGGCCGAACTAACGGCATAACATGCCTTAAATGAAGCATTGAGGTACACGAGATATTAATTTTGGTCACCCATTCAATGAATGTTACTTCACTTTCGCGATGTTTAATTAATCGTCAAGCTTGTCGTTGTTTCATCGGACCCTTATCAATTACGTGTTTAAAAATTATGTTACTACTTATCCTTATATTTTTCGTTTTAAAAGCATAGAAATTAAAATAAAATCTAAAGAAAAAAAAATTCCTTCCATTATAAATCTAAGTAGGAACAACGTATCCTGTGCTATGAAACAAAACATTCTGAATGAGAAAAGTTCCATCAAGTGTCACGGATGGACAACCGTAATGCGCGAAACAATGTAACGCCTCATAATGTTTGTTCCATTGGAAATACACGGGTACAATGGAGAATCCATCGTGAGGGAACAACACATAGTTGCAGAATAACAGTACTCGTACTACCGCTCCGCTAGACGACTCAATATAGACATTGAGTGGATACGTGTCGAACGTATATTGACGGACCTTTGGTGAGTTTTTCCTAGATACAGTATGTTTTGTATCTTAAACGCTTATGAAACCTTGTTTTGCTATATTAAGCACTTCCTCATCATTTTAATTTTATTACTTCAATTATCCGCATGAACGGAGCGGTGCGACTGAAGGCCAAATCTTCTCTTCTTTCTTTCCTGAAAACAATTCCTGATCTAAATTGATCAATTATTTTTGTATGGAAATTGCGTCAATGCAGACAGAGAAATAAATATCTAACATACAACTTATTGAAATAACTTTCATCAAACAAATACAAACCCTGACTCACATAATTGTACCAACATGTATTTCTTCATACTGACTTGAAATATCAAATACTATCTTTGTGTAACGTTCTGTAAGTTCAACCATTTAAAAATAATCGCTTCTTTTTACACTTTTTTGAATGTTTTGTTGACAGATTTGGATATTGTCGTATCACCTTTAAAAATAAGTTTTTGCGACACCAACTTATGCTTTTTAAGAAGATGTCCTAACAAAACGACATCGACTGTTCTTGACCTGAGGGTTAGCGCCATCTCTTAAAACAGTATTACTAAAATGAAACGTCACCATATTTGTACCAGAAAAGGCGAAGTAATATTATTGTAATAATGTTTTAAAAGATAGAGGTAATCCCCCTGAAGATTAGGAAGAGACTTACATATTATTGTTGTGATACGAATCACCAGGTTGTCCGAAAATAATGATGATTCCGTGCTTTGGAGGGCATAACGTGCATTCCGAAGTCGTCAATCCCGGCTACTACCTTTGAATATATAAGCCATCCAAAAAAAATGTAACTAAAATAAATACATGAACACATTTTGCAATTTCTACCTACTCATAATTTTCTGCCTGCGATTTTAACTCAGAACTGTTTGAAACATTTCCAAATTGCAATTTACCATAGTGAGTACGAGGCACTATTCTCTATTCATTGCTGGCAATGGAGCACTGAAACACTGTCACTTGAACTAACGTTGCATTATATCTGAAAACAACGAGCCATCTAAGCAACACTTCATGTTTGTCATGCGGGAATACTGCATGCATTTAATTTGGAAGCTAGCTTTTTGAATGGACAGTAGTTTGTTTAGCAAATGTACATTCAAATGTTTTGGGTTATAACGTTGTTTGCTGGTGCCTCTTACCATACCTTACTGAAAGAGTTTAGTAGAAAAGTTTTTATACACGTAAGAGTGGACATGTGGACTGTTGCCTTCCTATCTGAAGGGTACAGGTTCAAATCCCGCCACGTACCAATGTGTTTTCGAAATTATATGTACGTTACAGCTCACAGCGCTATCTAGCCCCAAGTTAGCGTGAAGCTTGTATAACGGGTACTAAACAAGCATAAGCAAATTTATATACATACTTGGTGAGCGTAACGTAGGACGCCCTCCGGCCCGATGGACCGACGACTTGCGAAAGGTCGCTGGTGAAGGCTCGATGACAAAAGCGGATGACCGGGATATCTGGCGCAATATGGGGGAGACCTATGCCCAACAGTGGGCCATGATAGGTTGAAGAGAGAACGAATCAAACATTTGACTATTTATGTAGCGATACTACGAGTAAAAAGTTCGCTAAATAAAAGATGGTATTAGTATTCTATTTTAAGATTCAGTAAGATCTTGTTTAGCTTCGTGCCCAATAATTTTCTGATATTTTTATAGGTAGTAGTGAAAGCGGACCTAAGTGACCTGACGACCCATTTGGTGTTGCGGCTGAGACATCGACTGCAACACCAAGGGTTTCGGGTTCGATCCCCGGGCAGTACAAACATTTGTGTGCATGAACATGTCTGTTTATAATAGTCTGGGTGTTTTCAATGTATAATATGTCTGTATTTACAAAAAAAAATATGTAAATATGTTTATCCGTTGTTTATAACTAATAAACAGGTTTCACGCTTAACTTAGGGCTAGATGGCACTGTGTGAATGTCAGTGGATATTTATTAAAAAAAAAGTCTCTTATACGTCAAATAGCAGAAAATGCCTCTATCTCAAAGTTTGAAAATTGTTTAAATTTCATTACTGATGTTCTTCGGTGTAGAAGAAGCCCGAGCGGCTTGTTCTAGTGAGCCAGCATTGGTGGTATAAATTAAAACAATTGAAGTCAACTTCGCCCAAGTTCTGCAATAAGGTGTCGTTAACGTCCGCGCCCGCACGCAGGGCTACTGTGCCAAATTATTACGACTATCTGCCTTATGATTTCAGTAGATATCTCGTTGGTTTCATGGTAGACATTTAAATAAGTCTTTTGGGGTCCGGGTGGTAGGTTTAAGCAACTTTTTAAATGACGTTGTGCTTTAGTTAGAAAATTAGTGTACCCGAGTGATAGCGGTAAGAAAATATATTCATACTCCTATGTGAATAGGTTTGTGTGAAACGGCCAAATTAGTGTACCAAGCAAACAAAAGCACGAAACAAAGACTGGCTCACCGCCTGATAAGCGGTTATATTGAACGATTTATAATTTCTTAAAGTTTATGGGGTTTGAACCATTTGAGAAATAGCCTTGTGACCGTGACAAATCCGTCGGGGATGTTGTCATTATTTAAGTTACGAAGTAATTAAAACGTCGCGCTATGTTGCCCCAAGTTGAACAAGACAAATGGCATATAAAAATGGTGATAGACAGAAGATTCTTTATGTATCTTATACTATTTTTCGTAATCGTAAATAGCTACATATATTGATAAGTCCCAGACAAAGATACACAAATATTCGGAAATTACAATGGTTTTTCTGCATAGAGGTAGAATTCGGTAACTTTCGCATAGTATTATATATTTTGAGAATCTGACTTTTTTTTCATCCATCAAATTAATTATTATGGTCATTTAATTTATTGTATTTAGTGAATAAAATTTCAAAACAAAAACTGTAAATAATTATGATACGTTGAATTTGATCCATGTGCATATATAGTCTTCCAAAGTTTAACAAATAGGCATGGAATATTCTTAGTTATTGTTTCCGGTACAGTGCGAGTGTGCCAATCTGAAGTAATCATAGTATTGAGATTGCCGTGTTTGGTGTAGAACTAAAAAGCTGGGGGGGGGGGGGATTCATTTAGGGATGAATTTATCGAACCATATTTCCGTTACTACCGATTCACTCCATAGCCATGCTTTGTGGAAATACCTGTGCCATGCAATCAATCGTTTAAAGAAAGAAAGAAATAAAGTAATCTATTTGCACATCGCAACACAAGCACAACAAAAAACAGTTAATAAAAACACACTATATGATAATTTTACTGTGCTACGATGTCCAAAGTAATTGGACCTACTCAGCATGTGTCCTGGTCCGGTGACCGGACCCTCACGCTGATTTTCCGTTAGCCCGAGTGAATTGGTGCAAGGGGTATATTTCTATATGATGGATACATAAGTAATATTGAAATGCAATGAAATTACATAAACATCATAATAAAATATACCTATATATGTGTGAAAGTGTATCTAGTGTACGTGTAGGTGGCAGATTTTTCACTTGTGTAACATACATTACATGGGTAAAAACTACTCACTATCGTGGAGGATGCCTTAAGTTTAATAATATGCTGTAACGGGCTGTAAGTCAGTATACGAACTAAACAGTGTAATTAGAGTTTAAATTTCAAACAGTACTGGGTTTTATTCACGTGGTCGAAGGATAGATAAACGATGACGTAATAGACCCGCACTCTAGCCCCGGTTTCTCGCGGTCGGCCAACTTCGTAACTCGCGTTGCTTAGTTAGCGAACTATTCTTTTCAATTCCGCAAAACGACTGCCAACGAGACTTCCAAGGACTTCCCTGATATAAGTGGAAACACCGAGTATCGTGTGAACAATATTTCTCACAACTTTCCGAGTGCATTTTCAGCGTTTCACCGTTCACGTCGTGTGGGTTAGACGTTTCGTTTCACGCACGCTAGTGTTTTAATTGCAGTGTGGTTTTTGTTTTGAGAATATGTGTCAGTGGCATTATACAGTGTGTTACTAGTGACCTAACATATTTTGGTAGATTTAGATTGATAAAAATGTGTTTTCAATAATGCTGTTGCATTTCTATTAACCCCTTGAACGCTAATGACGCCTTAAGGCGTCTGACACAAAAGATTTTCTATAGTGTTTAGTTTCCCGGCGTTTAATGGATAAACATTTCTTATGCCTATGTATATCCACAGATATTTAAAGGAAAACAAATTAGTGGGCATATATGGGACAGGTCAAATAAACTTCCTTCATTTTTGAGTACTTTTTGATATTAATATTTTTTTTCTTTTTGAAGTCTTTCACTACTCAGTTACAAAAACATTTCATGTTGTAAATAAGGTTATGGCTGGAATAGAAGTCTTCTTATAAGCCATGACTTTAAGGAACGGCAGGTAAAAACGACCTCATTCCAGTATCGACCCTACCTTAACTTTACGATCGCGGACGCCAGCGCGCGTCATTAATTTTAGTTCAAATTACGGGAAAAGCAAAATGTTGCTTTTGTCTCCAAAAACAGAATTGCATGTGCCATATTATGTGCTGTTGTATGGAACTCTGTGCGTTCGGACGATACATTATACATTCCGCTGCAGTGCGGTCTACTCCGTAGTCGCTTGCTTTGCACATTGGATTTTTGCAACAATGTGTAATGTGCAAAGCACTTGCTCAAGATTTTTGAGGAATATATTTCAGGACATGATTCTAGAACAGAAGTTGGATGGTAATATGATATGAGTTACATTTATGTCAATGAATAACTGTCTAGAATTGCATAATGCTATGCAGTGCTGGAAGATTAAAATATAATTATCACTACGCTTATTCTTTCGGTGGGTACTGTAGAATCTGGGGGCACGGCAGTGCCCCCGCCAAGTCGAGCGCGAAGCAAACACTGCCGTACCAGAACGCTGAAATTTTCGGCATCTATTCGGTCGGTTACATATAAAAAAAAATATTAAAGGAGTTGAAAAATTAATTAGTTTTATGAAAATACAAATCATAAATACTACAAAACGATAAGCTTTCAGAATTAAAAAAATAATCACTCATGTATAAACATATTTCTTTCGCTTACCATTATCATTTATCAATAAACAATGGAAACAGTCGAATAAATTCCGATGTTCGGTCTGCACGCAACTTCCACGCAAGTTTACGCCGATTGCCCACGTTGATTGGTCGAAACATAAGGAATCTATTATTTGTGAGTATTGCGTACAGAAAAAGGGCAACACACTAAAGTCACGTAAGTATGGCACAGCGGAGCCCTGTATAGCTGTGTAGGCCTCGCCCGCCGACGACACCGAATCTCGTATTTTATATTGTCAGCGAAAATTCAATCGGTGAACTGAGAAAATCGAAAGGCGGCCAAAGTGAGAAATAGCAA